>RJWM01026203.1:0-28379 GCA_004363535.1 Dasyprocta punctata | reverse complement strand
GTACCTTCTCAGCTCGGGTCGCAGCGCTGATTGGATTCTGCTCCAGACAGGTCTCTGCCTTTATTTCATTCTTTTACTCTTTCCATGGGCTACAGTTCTCATTTTAGATTCTTCTTGGGTCCAGAGGACCCATCTCCCTCTTTTTTCCTTCTCTCTGTTATTATATTAGTTTATATTCCAGCATTTTGATGGTATATTCAGGGAGCCTCCCTGACATGGTGTCATCTGGGCGGCCATCTTGGAGGAAGTCCCAGCCCTGGTTTTTTGAGGCAGGGTCGCACTATGTAGCTCAGGCCGGCCTTGTGCTCGTGTTGTAGCCCAAGCTGGCCTCGAACTCACAACACTCTCTCCGCCTACCTCAGCCTCCCGAGTGCTGGGATTAAAGGCATGCACCACATTGGCCCTTTGTATTTCTTTATCCAAGAAGTATGTATTCATTTCAGATTCTCAATTTTAATTTGATCTTTTAGTTTGGGATGTGTGACTTGTTTGAGTACTTTATGTATTTTAGATTTGATTCCTTGGACTCAGGAGTAACTGGCAAAACTTTTGCCCACTGTACGTAGGTTATCTCTTCACTCTGTTAGTAGTATCATTTCTTGTGCAAAAGCTTGGTAAGCCGGACGTGGTGGCACACGCCTTTAATCCCAGCACTCGGGAGGCTGAGGTAGGCGGAGCGTTGTGAGTTCGAGGCCGGCTTGGGCTACGGCGCGAGCCTAAGGCCGGCCTGAGCTACATAGTGCGACCTTGCCTCAAAAAATCAGGGCTGGGAGTTTGGCTCAGTGCCTTAAGCGCCTGCCCTGGCAGGTGCAAGGTTGTGAGTTCAATCCCCGGTGCCACAAAAAAAAAAAAAAAAAAAAGGCTTGGTAATATGATAGGATATCATTTATTGTTATTTTTTTATTATTTCTTTTGTAAACTTAGTTTTGTTCCGAAGGCCTCGGCCTTCAGCTCTGTGCAAGAGTTTTACCTATTTTTGCTTGCAGAAGAAGAAAAGTTTGTGTTCTAATCTTTAAATATCTGATCCATTTGGATTTCAGTTCACTAGATAGTGAGAGAAATGGACTCAAGCTTTAGCATATGGATAGCCCGACTTCCCAGGACCATTTGATAAAAAACATGTCTTTCCTCCAACAAAGGATATGGTCCCTAGTCATAAACAAGGTAGCTGAGTGTTATTAAAGTGGTTTCTATGCCTTCTATTCTGTTCTACTGATCAATGAGTCTGTTTTCTAAAGAAGATGCTGTTTTTATCGCCATAGTTTTCCAGTGCAACCTGAAGTCCAGGGTTGTGCTGTCCCGTCTTTCCCTTGTTGCCTAGAAACACACTGGCTATTCTCAGCCTCTTCTCATTCTGTACAAATTTTAGGCTTGCTTTCTCAATTTCTGCAAGGAATGTTATTGCTATTTTAACTGGGATTACATGAAATCTAAATAATATTTTTTGAAAGCACATTTTTAACTCTATTGTTTCTGACAATTCAGGAACAGGGTATATCTTTCCATATTCTGATACCATCTTCAATTTTATTTTTTAGGACTAACATACTTTGCATTATACAGATCTTTCAGGTCTTATGCTACATCAATTTGGAAGTGTGTCATTTTTCTAGATGGAAATGTAAAGTATATTTTTCCCTAATTCAGTTCTCACAGAGTTTGGTATTGGTGTGCAGGAACGTTATTGGTTTTTGAGTGTTGTCTCTGTGTTCTAGTACACTATCAAATTTAGTGGACAGTTCTAGAAGTCTTTTTGGGGAGTTCTTGGTGTTTTCCATGTAGAAAATCTTGTCATGAGAAAATATTTAGTGTTTAAAGTCTTCCATCTCTACCCATATTAGTTTTCTTTCTTTCTTTTGTGCTGCAATACTTCCTGTTTCCAGAATTGTATTAAACACAAGTGGTGATATTTGTCATCCTCTCTTGATCCTGATTTAATAGGAAAAATTCATATTCTGTACATTTAGTAAGATTTTGGCCAGTAGTTTATCAGAGATGACTTTTATCTGATCGACATAAAGATTTCTATTACAATTTTCTTTAGGTTTGTGTGTGTGTGTGTGTGTGGTAAGTGGGTATTGCACTTTGTCAAAGGCTTTCCCTCTGTACATTGAAATGATCATGTGATTTTGAACCTTGGCATATTGTACATAATATTTTGCTTTATTGATTTGAATATGTTGAACTATCCTTGGATCTTTTGAATGATATATTAGCTTTTGGAAGGTTTGCTCCATTCTAGTTGTCAGTATCTCTGAGACTTTTTGTTTGTGTGCTCAATACAGAGATCTACCCATTGTTCTCTTTGTTGATTTGGGCATTTTCTGATTTTGGAATCATGGTAACACTTTTACAAGTATTGACTTTGGGAGTACTCCTTCCTTTTCGATTTCATTAAGAGTGTGAGGCATAATGGTATTAGGTATACTCCTAAATATTTGTAGAATTCAACACTGACTATGTCAGGACACGTGCTTTTGTTAGTAAGTTTTGTTTGTTTGTTTGTTTTGCGGCACCGGGGATTGAACTCACAACTTCGTGCCTGCCAGAGTAAGTATTTTTTTATTACTACTTCAATTTCACTGATACTTATATTTGTCAGGTTTGATAGTATGAAGGTATCTAGGAATTTATCCATTTGCTATGAATGTTATATTTTATTAGAGTACAGGATCTCAAAATAGATACTGATAATCTTCTGGATATCAGCAAAGTCCATTATAATTTAAGATTACCTATGTTTAGCTGACGGTTTGTCTGCTGTGTTTAAATGTTTAGACTTTAGCCTTCATTTCATTGTTTCTTTGTATTGGTTTTTCATCTCGAATTCATTAATTTCTGCCCTGATCATTATGATTTCCTTCCTCATATGAGTTTTGGATTTGGAATGTTCTTTTCTTTTTTTAAACTTGAAGTGTATTATTCAGTCATTTATTTCAGTTTGTTCTATTTTTCTGATGTGGAAATTCACTACTATAAACTTTCTTATAAAGCCTATACTAAGTGCATCTCATAGTTTCTGGTATTACAATTTGGCTGTAGAAACTTTCCAACTTTACTTTAATTTAGTCAATGACATTTTATTTTAATCATAAAATAATTTTGTCTGAAATTAGATTAGCAACCATTGTTTGTCCAGGTTCCTTTTATGTGGAATATTGTTTCCATTCTTTGCTTTTTTTCTGTGAATAACTTTGAACAATGTGTTATGGTTGATACATTGTGTCAACTTGAGAAGTTTAGAAGTTTAACTGAGAGACTCAGCAGGGAGCCAGGGTTGTTACTTTGTAAACATCCTCATCCTGTGCAAAGGAAGGCAAGGAGATTTGTGAGTGCTACACCCATCCTGGAGGGGGTGCGGTGTCCTGTGTACAATATAAGGGAGGAGAAAAGGCTTGCTCCTATCCCTTTTACTCTGGCTGCTTTTGCTTGGCTACTGCCTTGAAGTGTTGCCCTGTACCATGCCACCCTACATTGGAGCCAGCTGATTATGGACTGAAACCTCCAAAAACTGTAAGATAAATAAACCTTTCCTTCCCTAATTTTGAGTGTCAGGTATTTTTTTTCTCAGCAATCAGTGAAAAGTAACCAACATACAATGTTACATATTGTTATCATTCATGATCCAGTGTCTCACTCTGTGGATTGATTGGGGAATTCACACCATTCACACTGAGAATTGTTACTGAGCTACGGACTTACTCATCTCGTAGCATTACTTTCCTCTTGCTGACACCCTCATTTCTCCCTTTGACTTGGCTGCTCATTGCACCAGTTGTATGCAATTCTTGGAATTTTTGACATTGTTGACTTCATTGAATCTTTCTAGGGTATTCTTAAAAAATTTTTGACATGCTCATTTGGAGTTTATACATTTCCTGAAACGTTCCTTCTCATGGAAATATTTTATTTTTCCATCGTTTTAAGGGAAAATAATGATACTTAAGTTGAGGTTGGAAAATACAATCTTTTAGAACTTGAAACACTTCACTCCCAAAACTTTTGGAATTTACAGTTTCTATAGAAATGCCTCCTTGAATTCTAATGGGTTTACCTGTGTATGTGTTTGGTTGCCTTTCACTGAAAGCTATTAAGATTTTGTGTCTGATCTGGACTTTTGAATTGTGAGTATAATGTGTCAGAGAGATTTTCTTTTGTTTAAGGCTAGTTGCTGTTCTCTATGCCTGAAGTTTCTGTATGTTTATTTCTTTCTCTAAATCTTGGGAGTTTTCTACCATTATTTCTGCGAACAGCTTTTTATGCCATTTTTCTTGCATTCTAAGTTTTCACATATTTTATTCTCAGATTAGTGTTTCTTGAATATTCTTGCAGTAGTTGGGTCAGTTTTTGTATCCTCTTGCTCTTTGCTATGTGTCTCTGAGTGCTTTTACTTCAAAGGCATCACTGTATTCCAGTCTTGGAATTGTGTCCTTACATTCATCTGTAGTGCTGCCTATGCTTTCAATACAATTTTTAATCTCCTGGATTTCTAAAGGAAGCCTTTTTATACACTGTGGTTTTATAGTACACTTACCATCCATGCTTTGTATCATTCTACTGAATACATCCCGTCCTCCATTTAAGTCTTCTGAGAGATCAAGTAGCCTTGTTTTTCCTGGTTTCATTAGATGTCTAGTTAGATTTTCTCCATTGCTGCTGAGTATATCTTTGAGTATTTTTTTAATCAATTCTCATGCTTTCAGTAATTCAGGTGGATGGCTTATACAGAAACACCTTGGTTTTTTAGCATTTTCTTTGCAGAAAGATTGGCTCAAGAAGAAATAAAAGCATTTCCCAAAATTTTGCTTTGGTTTCCAAACTGCACATTGAATGACAAATGTGAATCACAGTCATCTTCCCCACACAAACAAAAATGCAGTTGACTTCCTCAAAATTGAAAAACAACTTAAATTCTTAATCTTAGGGACCATTGTACAATTATTTTCATTGCTGCCTCTTCGATTGGCTTCAGGGAATTTGGGTGTTTTCTGAGGTATTTTGTTGCCTATTTTCCCCATGTTCATTGTTGTTGTTGTTGTTGCTGTTGTTCTGTTTGTTGATTTGTGTCTGATTGTTTTTGTGGTGAGGTTGTGTGGATGCTTATAGTATAACAAATTGGTTGCTAGTATGCAAATTCTTTAGTTGCTTTTCTTTGGTGTACTTGCTTTGCAGTGATGTAATTTGGGTGTGGCTAACCATACTCCTTTCCCATGGCCCCAAGATTCAATACATTTTTAATTTTGGGAACAGAATATAATCCCAGCAATGACATATTCTGGGAATATACTCTCATACTGTGAATGTCACAGAAGTATTCTGAATGCTGGCTTCCAAAGATACAGTGACAACCACGCAACTCTGTTTATATCATGGGACACAGGTACGGTACTATCACCGAGGATAAATTAGACATTAGCACACCGTAAAAAGTACTTATGCAGCAATCTTAATTAGTAGAAAACTGAAAATTATGATGAAATTGTAAGCTAAACTATTTATTGATTTACAACTAGTATGAACTAAGTATAGCATCTATTTCTCTACTAATGGTAGAAAAGAATTTATCAGTAAATTTACAGAGTTAAATATAAAAAATGATTAAAGCTTTTTGAGTATACTAAGAAAAGTTAGGGTTTGGAAATTAGGGGTACAAAGAAAAATTCTGAAGCTTTAAAATCTATATGTGGAAGAGAAAGTGGTGGTTTAAAAGATCTTATGTAGGAGGTGAAAAAGATCTATAGAATTTGACAAGATGAAGACAAAATCTGAGAAAATAGAATATAATAAAACAGAAAGAGAAGAAAGGAAACCATTGATACAGAGTGTAAAAATTAAGAAAAGTAATTAAGGGGAGAAAATTTACTAACCAAAAGAGGAAAAGTAGAGAAATAAAGAAGAAACATAGATTAGCAGCATGGGTGTAGGTCAAAAAAATGATATTCAACATTCAGAAGATTGGTGGAGAAGACAGGAGAGAAAACTAGAAGAAAAAAACAAACCCAACATCTTAAAAAAATCCCTAAAACCATGTTTGGGCTCACAGAAAAGATACAATATAAAAAATAAATTTAAAGAACCCAAAAGTGAAGGAAGAATAAAGAAAGTTCTGTGTGGCTTCAAACCTGTGGTTAAAACGTAACATCTGTGGCAATGACCAATTCTTCATTATTAGACAAAAGAGACATCCAGTGTGCCCAGATCTGCTTTTGGTAACCATCAACAAGCCAGCAGTAGGATTTGAGTGGAGTACCAGTTCTGAAATTTTCACATGGGCACAAATTCAGGCTGAAACAGGCCTTTGCACATGAAGTTAGGGCCTGGTTCATTATCTGTTATGGTTGACAAATTGTGCTAATTTGAAAAGTTCAGAAGTTTAAAGAGAGCCTCAGCAGGGAGCCATGATCTTTATCTTATAAATATCCTCATCCTGTGCAAGAGGAGGGCAAGGAGATACTGTGAGGGCTACACCTGCCCTAAGGGAGACAGGTGTCCTGTGTTCAATATAAGGGAGAAAGAGACTTGTTCTCCCCGCAACACTTCCTTTTGCTCTAACTGCTTTTGCAGGCTGCTGCAGGCCACCCTGCCTTGGAGACAGCTGATTATGGACTGAAACCTCCACTAAGTGTGAGCTAAATAAACCTTCCCTTCCTTCATTTTGGATGTCTGGTATTTTGTCCCTGCAATGGAGAAAAGTGACTAAGACACACTCTTTGTGTCTCTTGCTGGCCTGAGCATGGTTCCCTGGCCATGGTTGTCTCCCAGGCTTGTCATTCATCCAGTCTCTGTGGGAGTTTAACTGAAGGAACCCAGACATGAAGCCAACCTCAGGGTCTTTGGAGTGCCAGGTTAAGTTGACCCCTCCATAGAATGACCTCTGATAAAGCACTGTCTACAGGGAATGTGAAAGACACCACATCTGGGGTTATCCACCAGTTGTAGCACACAGCACCGCCTGCCCATTTCCACTGTTGCACATCTCCCTGAAGTCACTTGCTTCACTGTGTCTAGAGAGATGATCTTCCTTTATCAATATCCTTGAGCCAAGAGTCAGGAGATGGTGCAGATAGCACCTTCAATTTTCTTTGTGGTATTCTGTGTTTTCATTTTCTCTGTAGGCTCCAACTCAGCTGTCAGGGCATTCCCAGGTCTCTAAGATTCACATCTTTCTTTCTTTCTTCCTGAAATTGTTATTTTCCAGTGTCTGGATTCCAAATTTTAGAAAGAATAATTTGCTACTATTTAAAACTCCATCATCTTCTGAGAAGACTGAAATCCTCTCCACAAATTATCAAACTTTCATAGTATCGAGCCTGTGTGTGAACCCCTATAGGAAACTGCTCATGGCATTGCATCCACAAGTGAGTGAGAAGGCATTTTACACCAAACTGACAGCCCTGCTGAGAGAGAGACAAAAGATAAAAAGTGGTAAGTGTAAGTTGGAGGTATTAAGATGCCTCAATTCCAGTTAGGTTCTTCTGGAGGGTGAGTTAACTGGGTTGGGTCTAAAAATCATTAGTATATAATACATATAACTATATGTGTATGACACTTTGTGCAATTTTGTATGCATTTGGGTGTATATATTCATTCATACCAAAAGCATGTAAAATATTTTTCTCTCACATTCAGTTTCTGGAATAGTTTGAAAGTAATTGCCTCATTCTCCATGCTCCTCACTGGAATGGTATAATCATAGTAGTAAGGCCAGGCAGTCAAGAATTAGCAAACCATTGCGACCTAATTCATCACCTTGTTCAACTTACTGTGTAGCAAAATTTTCAAAGAGGTCTGTGCCCTGTCAAAGGATAAAAAAAGGAGTTTAGGAAGACATGAAATGAGAAATTATTTATAATCTACTGTATCTCTTAAAATTGGGGAGAACTTATCTTTTTATTCAAAATCATCTTTAAAAGATACACCTAAAAATTACTATGCTGCCATAATAAATATGAGTGAGTCATTTGTAGGAGAACAGATGCAGGTTGAGACCATAATGTTAAGTGAAATAAATCAGGCACACATATCTATACAGCACCCAACATAAATATATATTCATTATTTAGGAAAAGAGCCACTTGAATAAATATTCTAACAATCTTTTATTGACACAACAAAAGATTAATACACGTCATGTTGAGCTTCTCCAATTACATTAGCCTCTCAAAATAGTGGTGATTAGGTTCCACATGATTATTAGTAGGCTAATAGATTCATGCTTAACCTTGGTCAAAATGTCCACTGAAATTCCTGTACATGCACTTTCAGTTTCTTCTGTAAAGCCAGCAGTGTGTTTTCTATGATAAACAGTATCTTCCACATCCGCCATAGGTAAGAATATTAAAATATTGGTGCAAGTGTTTTCTTTCCTGAAACGTGTATACATTTTCTTGGCATATTCTGTATTTCTCATGGTTTCTCTTATGTTAGAAATGGAAGGTATAAATATAGTACAAAATAAAATATAATAGGCATTTGGGAGATCTTCATTTCTCCAATGGGAATGGGATCAAAGATGGATGGATGGAAATAGGTTACAGAAGGAAATGACAAGTGTTATGTACAAGTATCAACTCCACAGAAGGAATGTAAATGTTCTAGAAGGCAAACATGATCTAAAAAATGGGTTTTCAGAGATGGAATGAGGGAAAGTTTGGAATAGTTTAGTGGATTAAAAAAGCATAATTAAGCAAATTTCATATTTTATAGCTTGATATGATTTGCCAAAATGATCACTAACTTAATTGATGCTAGACACATAAAAACTAACTAGGAAAATGAATATTGGAAAAACAGAAGAATTGGGTAATTTTTATGAAATTTTACTTTTATTTTTCCATGTTGGAGCTGCATAATTATGACATAGCTTGTGTGGAGCTGTTGCATGTACATAAGACATATTCATATTTTTACTGCCTTCACCCAACCCAGTCTCCCTCCCTCCTCTCAAGGTCCTCATTTTTTCAAACCACATCTCTCCCAATTGCTTATCATGTCTTTCATGTTTTTTGAATTTGGAGTTATATTGAAGTTAAACCTGGTGACATTTAATGTTTATGGCTGATTAATTGCAATGAACATTGTCAGGTGAAGGTGCATCTGTTTTCTTGCAGATTACTTAGATTTATCTTTCTTTATGTCAGTGTAGAGTTCCAGTGATTGTATTTTGAAAAATTGGATAGACAGTGCCTGAGAAAGGATTTGTTTTCATGTGAAGACTGGGATGGCATCCCAACAGAGGATCCACATTTCAGAATACTATTTTGAAAGTCTAGACAATAATGAGAATGTTCATAGATCAGGAATATTCAGTTTACAATTGTCCTTAGGGAGAAATCATAGAAATTGTTGCCACTACTGCTTAACAGTCTGCCCCAAAAACATATTCCACTCAGTCAAGTTTTTGGAATGAAGATACATTGCCATCACTGATATTGTGATGTAGGAAAACGATTCCGTTCTCATAGATGGAATTAATTTCTTCCAGGTTTCCTTGGATTTTTACAAATAATATATGAGTCAGTTTTTGTGTGCTATTCAGATAGGAAAACTGTTGGTTCTTTCAGAATTCACAAAAAAATATAAATCATTTAATTGATAAGTAATATCTAACACACAGATGGGAATTAATTCCTTATAATTATGATGTAAAAATGGAAAAACATTGGAATGATTTATATTGTCATATGCATGAAAAGTACCTTAAAAATGGGGTACAAATTTTTGTTATATTAATTGAACATTAAATTTTGTAACAAACTAGGTAGATGACATAGCTGCCATATTTCTCAGAAGTTGATCACTGTTTCCTGTACCATACGTCATGTGATACTGTGTATAATAATAATTTTATGAGTTCATAATACATGTCCCTCAAGGTGGGTGTCTGACATTAAATCCCAGTCTGTTGCTGACAGTGAGTGCACTGTTGCCCTAAGCAGCTCGTCCTCTCCATATCTGCTGTTTCTCCTCTGCCTCAGTGCTGTCATCTCAGTTCACATACTGGGAAGTCTGTCACTAATTCTCTGTCTAAACTGGAATGTATGTGGTGCAGGAATCAATCACCATTGAAGATGTGACCATAAATTTTACTCCAGATGAATGGGCACTGCTGGACACACCCCAGAGGAGGCTGTATAGAGATGTTATGCTGGAAACCATCAGCAACTTGGGATCCTTTGGTGAGTCTGTTTAACCCTGTTTCTATCTACCCACATGTGCTCCTACCTTCAATACTATATGTAATGCTTCAAACATTGCCTAGGATTCACGCTGCTTATCTCTCGCAGTCTCTGCTCTGGCTCATTCATACATAGGACAACTATGCAAAGAAATTTCATTGACATTTATATGAAAGTTTTTTACCACTCACTAATAGAGTTGTGAAAATTATTTCATAATTTAATGTAACTGAATCACTAAATGCTTAGCAAATCTGGGACCTAAACTTTATGGACTTTATAGATATGCCAAATATTTTTTAGATGATTATCATTATCTGATCACTATGATGAGGCTTGTGATAGATGTGAGAATAAGAGGACTATAAGTATACTTCAGGAGCATATATTGGATGGTACCTCAAATTATATTCACTCTACTAGGGAGATACTTACATTTTTGCATGTGGGAACAGCTTTACTGAAGATTATGAGTTCTTTGTATGTTTTCAGTTTTTTTAAATTTTATTTTAAAGATAGTAAAATCCAACAAACATAACAAAGTCAATCAAAACAAAATAGTAGAACTGGTACAGAAGTTCAAAGCAAAATTCTAGGAAAACAATAGCTACTATAGTGTATCTTGTTATCTTCACAATAGTTGACCATTCCATCAGGTATAATAAAATAAAAAAAAGAATAAAACCAATAAAAACAGAATATGAAATAAAGCAAAAAAATTAATCAGAATAAAGCAAAACAGTGAGAACAATATTGGGCCTCAAAGACAAGATAGAAGGGAATCCCCCATATTTGCCACATTGCATACTGTCATCTTCCTAAGACATGTTCAGACTGCCATCCCCAGGCCTGCAAAATCAACCAAACAATACAAGCATTTAGTTGCTTCATGTACCTTAGTTGCTATCAACTTAACCAGTCCTCTGAAACAGCAGGTTGCTTATGTGGTGGTGGGAGGCTGTCCTTGATTGTTAGCCCACACACCAGTAGGCTTTCAGGAGGCACATATCTTTTTTCCTGTAGTCCATGCCAGTCACATGCCACTGACAAGAAAGGCAGGCTAGTTGTCTTCTGGTTTGAGCCTCCCTGCCCAACGTGACGGGTTCTCAGGAGGCACATCATTCTCTTCCTGGAAGCCGCACTGATCGCACACCACTCACCAGGAAGGCAGGCTAGTTGTCTGCTGGTTCAAACCTCCTTGACCCAATATGGCGGGTGCTCAGGAGGCACATCTTTCTCTTTCTGGAGACACGTTTTCAGTTTTACTAGTACATGTATGGAGTACTGCCACGACTCATGTGACTCCTGAGGTTCTTGGGGTGAAGGACCACAAGAGGAGGGGAAAAATAAAGAAGAGACAAAGCTAGGGTCAGGTGGAGCCCTTACTGTCCTGATGGGAGGAAAGGTACTGGCCCCTCACTGCAGGGGTGTTTATTTATACCTTTTAGCAACATAATGTCATGTGGCATCCTATTGTCTTGGCAACCCACTGCTCATATTGTCTTGGGGCTAGGTGTTCTCTAGGTTGAAGTAGCTTTTTCACGTGACTTGCCCTGGGCTCTCTTTGTTCTTGGAATGATCATGTCCAGATCATGCCCTAAGTCAATTTCCAGTTTCACTGGCTCCCAAAAGAGTACATGGGTACAGTCTTGGAGAGAACTGGTACATGTATATAGCTCATGTCATGTCTTTATTCTCCTTCCCCTTCCCTGCCTTCTCTCTTTTTTCCTTCAATACTGGGGTAACTTTACATTTTGCAAGAGATGCATATTTTGTTTCTTGTTATCCTATGTTTTAATCTTTATATATATTTTGTTTTCACAAACAAAAACCAAATTCATGCCACATTTAATCTTGTTTATTGATTTATTTTAACTAAACGTTTGTCACACAGTACATTCTTTTTCTCACAGCTGGCTCATTTATCCTTTTTGAAATCCTGATGATTCTACAATTTTTTTAAATTTAAGAAGCACACAATTGCCCTGAGAACTTCAAAATTTGGGAAAATACTGTAGATTTCCACCTAATCTAATAAACCTCTTTCACCATTTTGCTGCTGAACACCTTGTCTGACTTCTTATCTCCTTCATCTGTTTTCTTCTCCATAGTCTCCCATAGACTTTGTCATCATGCATATTTCTTCCCATGAATGCAGTTATCTACTTTCTTGCTTTCTCCTCAACAAGAATGGAATACTGCAAATCAGATGTAATTTTTCATTTAGATGAAAGAAAAAATCCTGCTGATGATAGAACAAATAGTATTCCCCACAAACCAGACTCCAGGTAATTTGACAGATTGAAGTTTCATTTAGAAGACAGCAAGGCCAATGAGTATGTGAAATGCATTATTAAGTGAATGAACAATTTCATTCCAATGTCTGTACAAGACACTCCCCAGAATTTCTCCAGCACTCTCATGACTTCTTGTATATGATCTTTACAATTCATGTGATTTCTTGTCATTACATTGGCATCAGAGAAAAACAATGTTTATGGACATAACAAAGTGAAACTTTTATGTAGTTACTCTTGTTCTCATAATCTACTCATAACATTTCCCCTGTGAAAATACTGAGGCTCCTGTCTTGATTTATTCATACTCTAATCCTGAAAATCCTGTACAATATACATTGAATTATATTTCTAAAATCTGTATTTTAACTTCACTTGATCTAAAACTCATTTACTTAATAATTTGATTCTTTTTAAATGGTAAATATTAATTGTATCCAAGCAGTTTCACTGCTCCATGCCTCAGTTTCCTAATTAATGAGTATTGTGAGGATCCAATGAAGAAATACATTTAAGCTACCTACGGTGTGCCCCACTTGGGCAAACACATGCATATATGCCTAAGATACACGTTGGTTTCTTGCAAACAACCTTGTTACCTCTTTAAAATTTATTTTCTCCTTCAGCTACTCTTCATTTTCTCACATATATTCTCCCTTCTAATTTTATATTATTGCAGTCATTTGGTTTGTCTTTTGTATCCAAATATGAGAGAAATCATGTGACATTTGACTTTTCTATTCTGGCTCATTCTCTTCCACAGATTTACAGCTCCAACCTATTATTTTTATAATGTGTGTGGATAATATATAATTCATCATTATGAATATGTCATATATGAATATTAGGAATAGTTTCACACCTACATTTATACCAACACGATGCTGTCAAGATAGTTCTGGGTCTTTTTATTAGCATGTATTCCATGGCCTTTTGTGCATGCATATATTGTTTATGAATTTTCCCATTAAGGACTTTTTATTCATTAGCATTGACATCTAGTAGAATGGGGACATAATGTAAAACACATGAGGATTTTCTTATTAAGTTTCTCCTTCCTGTGATGTTTTTGCCTTTATATGTCCAAAGATAGTATTTATATGTTTAGTTGTTTAAATTAAGTATTTTGAATTCTGTCCCTGTATTCAGATCAAAGAATTATTTCTTGTTATACTCAAATCATTATATTCATCCATACATCAATTGTATATGATGGCTATTTCACTGATACTTTCAAACTGTATCAATATTTTATATCCCCGTGGCATATTATTAATAAAAGTTCTTCCCTAATGATGCAGGAAAGAGATTGCAGGGTGGATGACTGGGAATTTGATGCAGTTATGGGGAGCTTGGTAGAGTAAAGATAAGTAGGAAAAATACAAAATTTCAGGTGGTGTCAGTGTAGATATCATAGAAACTGCAGTTAAAAAAACAAAGAACTTGGTCTTTAACAGACTGAATAAATTAAAGAAACCCTTAGACAAATTTACAAAGATAAATTGAGAAAACACTTATTTATGAAATTAGAAATCAAAAAAGTGAAATTACAATAGATACCACTGACTGCACCAGTCTACAGTCAACCTCTGTGGAAATCAGTGTGGCAATTCCTCAAAAAGCTAGGATAATAGGTTCCATTTGATCCAGCTATCCCACTTCTGGGCATTTTCACAGAGGAATTAAAAACATCATACCACAATTATATATGTCCACCCATATTTATAGCAGTATAATTTAGCAGTACAATTTATAATAGCCAAATCTTGGAAACAACCCAAGTGCAGATCCATCAAGAAATGCATAAAAAAGATGTGGTGTTTTTATACAATGGAATACTACTCAGCTATAAAGAAAGATTCCATCAAGACTTTTATAAGTAAATGGATGTGACTTGACACCATACTCATAAGTGTAATGAATCAAACTCACATGTGTAAAAACTGTTGTCTTCCTGATGTAAGAAACTGGAACAGTATATATGATCCAGAATCTACAATAAATATTGTGTAAAGGTAACAAATCACTCAAAGAGGAAAAGTAACTGGGACAGGGGAAAGGAGGAAAGAAAGAATGGAAGAGGAAAAAGAAATACACACACACACACACACACACACACACATATATATATATATATATATATATATATATATATATATAATAGTTAAGATGACTGCACTAATAATTGTATTGGTCCTTGGAAAAGAACAGTTAATACTCATATGATTAGATCAATTTTACATGTCTACATTTGGTAATCTAAGCAACCCTTCTGAAGGTAACAATATGCAATATTACAACCTTTGTTAAATTCTTATCATCTTGTTTTGAAATCCTATCTTGTTTTGGGTTTGTTGTTGTTTGTTTGTCTCTTTTCTTTTTGTTTTTCTTTACTGTGTCTTTTTTTCTGTTAAATAAAAAAATCAATAGGCACTATTGAAATCCAGAAGATAGTACTCTGAAAAATTATATTCCATTACATAGGAAATTTTTGAAGATATGATCAGATTACTAGATTCATACAAACAACTGCAGCTAAATCAAGATGATACAAAATGCTGAATAATACAATAAGAAGCAATCAACTTGAGAAACAAGGAAAAAAGCCCTAATATTTAACAAATTTATACCACATTATGATAAAATCTACAAAATCTATAAGGAGGTCATATCACCAACAATCCTGAAATTCTTTGACCAATTTGAAAGGATAGACTGGTTCCAAACTCATTTATGGAAGTTAGCATCACTATGATCCAAAAACGAGACATACTCCCAATAAAAAAAATAAATTGCAAACCAATGTCCTTTGTTAAGTTTTAGACAGAAGTCCTTTGTTGGATGGATAATTGGCTAAGATATTTTTCCCAGTTCATGGGTTTTCTTTTGACTCTGTTGGAGATTTCCTTTCACATGCAAAAACCTATTGGTAAGACGAGATCCGAGTTGTTGATTCTAGGAAGTATTTCCCATGCAGTTTGACTTTTGTTCATGAATTCTCTGACTACTCCTATGTCATAAAGATTTTTTCCTAACTTGTCTTCCAGCAAATTTAGTGTCTCTGTTTTAATATTCAGATCTTTGATCCATTTTGATTTTATTTTAGTGTATTATGATAGACATGAATATAGTTTTAGTTTACAGCATATAGAATGCCAGTTTTTCCAGCACCATTTGTTAAAGAGGCTTTCCACTAATGTACATGTTTGGCCACTTTGTCAAAGATGAGGTGGCTGAGAGTGTTTTGGTTGTGGCTGTATCTTCTAATCTATTCCATTGATATTCAGGTCTGTTTTTATTCCAATACCATGCTGATTTTATCACAATAGCTTTGTAATATAGTTTCAAGTCAGGGATTGTGATGCCTCCTGTCATACCTTTGTTGCCCAGAATTGCCTTTGCTATTCTAGGTCTCTTCAAGTCTCAGATTAGTTTCAGGAATGATTTCTCTAGCTCTGTGAGGTAGGCAAGTGGTATTTTGATTGGGATTGCATTAAATGTGTATAACAATTTTGGGAGTATTGTAGTCCCAGATATTGAGTACGGTAATCCAAGTATTGTAATCCTTTCTCTAGTCTTCCTCACAATCCAAGAAATTATATTTATGATTCCACTGAGATGTTATTGGAATCCTGATAAGTTAATTCCAATCTACCACCTCCAATGGGACCCACAGCGAGAGTAAAGACTCTGAGACATGTTCAGGGTTAAGGGCAGCCAAGGGGTCCTGAGTCAATCCTCGTGAGGACATGCGGACAAAGGCCTTGATCCTAGGCCTCTCCCAGTATTTATTAACTAGTGAAGCAAGGGGTGGCTTGAGGATGAATGACAGTGAAGATGGCGGGAACCACATGAGTAACTTGAGCTGGCTGACAAGATTGTGAGAAAGGTATCTCTGCAAAATTCAGATAAAGATATGCAAGGGGATCAATTTGCACAACGCAATTAAGATAGCAACTGAATTGTATTAAGAGGCTGTTTCTTCAGTTTCTGATATGCAAACTTTATGCCCTGGGAACTCACAGCCTCTTCCTTGAGGCTTATACTCAGTTGACATTCCTGGAGCCCATTGGATCTGCCATCCAGTTGTGCTTTATACATTTTACAAAGGTCACTTTGGGAGGAAACAGGACACTGTCTGATGGCTTTAAAGACTATATACCACACCAGTACCTGCTTCTGATATGTAAACTTTTATGCCCTGGGGACTCACAGCCTCTTTCTCGAGGCTCATACTCAGTCAACATTTCTGGAGCTCACTGGTTCTGCCATCCCACTGTGCCTATATATTTTACAGAGATCACTGTGGGAGTAAACAGGACACTGTCAGATGACTTTAGAGATTACATATCAGTACCTCGGTTAGCCTTATTTGCAATGCTTAGAGCCAACTGAAGAGAGAAGGAAATACCATAGTCAGCTCTGTATATATCAACATAACAAAATAAGTCTTGATATAATCCAAGTTGCACCAATTGTTTTGTATTCAAGGAAACCCGCTAAGTTGTCTCCCACAGGAAGAATGGCCATTTTCATGATGTTTGTTCTTCCTATCCATGAACAGGGAATATCTTTCCATTTTCTGAAACCCTCTTCAGTTTCCTTTGTCAGAGTAATGTAATTTTAACTGTATAGATGTTTTACCACCTTTATTAGATTGATTCCTAAGTATTTCATTTTTTGGGGTGTTATAGTGAAGGATGTAGTTTCACTTATTTCTCTCTCAGTGACTTTGTTGTTTGTGTACATGAATGCTATTGATTTTTGAGTTTTCACCTTGCATCCAGCAACATTGCGGAATTTGGTTATTACACCTTGAAGTCTATCAATGGATTTTTGGTGGTCTTCTATGTAGAGTATCATATCATCTGCAAATAATGATAATTTTACTTCTTCCTTTCCTATCTTTATTCTCTTTATTTCTTCCTCTTGTCTAATTGCTCTGGCTAATGTTTCCAGAACTATATTGAATAGGAGTGGCGATAATGGACATCCTTGTCTTCTTCCTGATTTTAGGTTCAAAGTCTCATGTTTCTTCCATTTAGTAAGATGTTGGCTGTTGGTTTATGATATAGGCCTTTTATCAGGTTGCAGTAGAGAACCTCTACTCCAATTTTCTGTAGGGTTTTTGTCATGAATGAGTGTTGGATTTTGTCAAAAGATTTTTCTGCATCTATTGGGATGATCATGTGATTCTTGTCCTTGGCCCTGTTGATATGCTGTATTACATTTATTGATTTCTGTATGTTGAACCATCCCTACATTCCTGGGATGAATCCCACTAGATCATGGTGTATAAACTTCCTGATAACTTTCTGTATTCTATTTACCAGTATTTTATTGAGAATTTTTGCATCTATGTTCATTAGGGAGAATGGCCTGTAATTTTCTTTTTTGGTTGGGTCTTTCTCTGGTTTTGGTATTAGGGTAATACTTGCATCCAAGAATGAGTTAGGGAGATTTGCTTCCCTTTCAATTTCTTTGAAGAGTTTGAGCAGTGTTGGCATTAAGTCTTCCCTAAATTTCTTGTAGAACTCAACAGTGAATCCATCAGGACCTGTGCTTTTGTTTGCTGCTAAAGGTCTAATTATATTTTCAATTTCATTAGCTGAAACTGGATTATTCAGCAGTTTTATATCTTCTTTTTTTTTTTTTTTTTTTTTTTTTGCGGCACCGGGGATTGAACTCACAACCTTGCGCCTACCAGGGCAGGCGCTTAAGGCACTGAGCCAAACTCCCAGCCCTGGTTTTTTTGAGGCAGGGTCGCACTATGTAGCTCAGGCCGGCCTTGTGCTCGCGTTGTAGCCCAAGCAGGCCTCGAACCCACAACGCTCCGCCTACCTCAGCCTCCCGAGTGCTGGGATTAAAGGCGTGCGCCACCACGCCCGGCTAGTTTTATATCTTCTTGATTCAGCTTTGGCAGTTCATAAGTTTCTAGGAATCTTTCTATTTCTTCTGTGTTATCAAATCTATGTGAATAAAAGTTTTCAAAGTAGGCATTGATGATCTTCTGTAGTGCCATAAGGTCTGTGGTGATTTCACACTTTTCATTTCTTATTGCATGAATCTGATTTTTTTCTTTCCTCTTTTTGATAAGGTTGGCTAGGGGTTTATCAATTTTATTTTTTCTTTCAAAGAACCAACTCTTCAATTGATTAATTCTTTGTATTGTTTTCTTAGTTTCAATTGCATTAATTTCTGCTCTGATCTTTATAATTTCCTCCCTTCTTTGGGCTTTGAACTTGACTTGCTCTTCTTTTTCTAGAAGTTTGAGGTGCATCATTAGGTTGTTTATGTGTGTTCTTTCCATTTTTCTGATGTGGGTGTTTCATGCTCTAAATTTCCCTCTGAGGACTGGTTTCATTGTGTCTCACAGGTTCTAGCAATTTGTATTTACATTTTCATTCAATTGTAGATATTATTTAATTTCTCCTTTAATTTTTTCTGTGACCCATTGATTTTTTATGAGAGTATTATTTAATTTCCATGTGTTTATGGAGTTCTTGTGGGTTGTCATTCATTTCCAATTTTATTGTGCTATGGTCAGATCCTATGCATGGAATTATTTCAGTTCCTTTGCATTTACTTAAGCATGTTCTGTGGACTAGTATATGGTCTATTTTAGAGAATGATCCATGTGTAGCTGAGAAGAATGTGTATTCTGATGTTGATGGGTGGAATACTCGGTACACATCTACTAAGTCCATTTGTTCACAAGTTTGATTCAGTTCTGTTATTTGTTTGCTGATTTTTTGTTTGGTTTACCTGTCTCTTTGTGACAGTGGGGTGATAAGGTTCCCTGTTATAACTGTATTATTGTTTATTTGGTTTTTCATGTCTATTAAAATTTGTCTTACAGAGTAGGGTGCTCCCATATTTTGTGAATATATATATTTATGATTGTAATCTCTTCCTCTTAAAGTTTCCCCTAAGAAGTATGTAGCAACCTTCTTTATCTCTTTTGATCATTCTAGTTTTGAAGTTCACAGTGTCTGCAAACATAATAGCTACCCCTGCTTTTTTCTGGGTTCTTGTTATGTGGATTATTGTTTTCCATCCTTTGATTTTTAGTTTGTGAATTTCCTTTTGAGTTAAATGTGTTTTTGTTCACAGCATATTGTTGAATTTTGTTTCTTAACCTACTCTCCCAGTCTGTTTCTTTTCATTAGTGAGTTGAGATCATTTACATTCATTGATATGGCTGATATGTACTGACTCATCCCTGTCATGATATCTTTCTAATGTTGGTTTTCTATGTCTTCTGTTTAATTGTTTGCCCTGCTTAGTGGTTTCATTTTGTTGTTGTTAAGATTGTAGTTATCTTTGTCTCTTTCTAGAGTATCTTTCAGTACTCTTTGTAGTGTTGGTTTGGTTGCCATAAATTTTTTCAGTTGTTCTTTATCGTGGAAGTATCTTATTTCCTTATCAATTTTTAAAGATATTTTTGCAGAATATGTCATTGTGGGTTGAAATTCGTTTTGTTTCAGGATTTGAAATACTTAACTCCAAGCTCTTCTTGATTTGAAGGTATGTATTGAGAAGTCTGTTGTAATTCTGATAGGTTTTCCTTCATAGGTGATGTTTATTTTGTTTGACAGGTTTTACCATTCTGTTCTTGGGCTGAGTTTGTGATATCCTAATTACTATATATCTGGGTGAAGATTTATTTTGGTTATGGTTATTTGGGTCTCTGTATGCCTCACTTACCTGTATATCAGATTCTCTTCCCTTGTTTGGAAAATTTTCTGCTATTATTTCTGCAAATAGTCTTCACAGGTCATTTTCATGGTTTTTCATTGATGCCTATTAATCTTATGTTATTTCTGTTGGCATCATTTTGCAGCTCTTGAATTGTTGTTTCCTGGTTCCTTGTTATTTTTGAGAGAACTTTTCTTTAATGATCACAAGCTACCATGCTGTCTTCAATGTCTAAGACATTATATTCAGCTTCATTCAAGCCATTTTGCCAGCTTTCCATGGAATTTTTCATTTCCTGAATTTCCCTTTGGATCTGTTTCATGCATTGAATTTGTGTCTTATTTTGTTCAAAGTTTCCATTATTTTCTTATGTTTTTCTATTTTTTTTTACCTTGTTCTTCTTTAGATACACACAGCATTTCTTTCATGATGATTCTCATTTCATTTTTTTAGCTGAGAGATTATTTCTGATTTGAGTTCTTCTATAGCTTTATGGAGTTATTTCTTTACTTCAGTTGCTATCATTTCAGAAAGTTCAGTTGTTTGATTCCCAGTGTCTTCCATTTCAGTGTCTCTTGGGTTTGTTCTCAGTGGTCTGGGTGATTGAGCCTACCTCTGGCTCTTTTGTTTTGTCATTTAGTTCTGGGACCTGTGTGCCAGGGCAGGCAGCCTCTCGATGGATTGCACTGGAACCCTGTACTTTGTAAAGCTTCAATCCTCCAATATGCCCATGGCTAGCTGGGGCACACACCCAGATTATGGTGCTGGATCCTTGTGTTCTGTGGTCTGTGAGGCTGGTTGTGTGTTCCCCCAAAGTACTTTTTTTGATTGCTTTGGGTCACTGGGCTCTGTCCTGCAAGGCTGTCTGGGTTTTCTCCTGATGGATTGTGCTGCAACACTGGGCTGGGCACAGCTCGATCCTCTGTGCAGCTAGTAAGGTCTCACTTCCTGAGGGTGTCGCTGGACCCTCCACCTTACTGGATGAGGAGATGAAGATTGGAATCCCCAGGACCTAGGCAGATAGGCAGAGCACACCCCAGAGTGTGGCACCACTTGGACCTTGTGTCTGGCTGCCAGGAGTTCAGAGCCTCTCGAGCATGGGGCAAGCCCGGGCTTGTCCCAGGCATATAGTTTTGGGTCCTTGCTGCTGGTTGGGTGGTGTTTGCAACCTCTAGGACCTGCTGTGTAGCCAAACCCCTGAACAATGGAGCTCATGTCTTGTGCTCTAATGGGCAGAGCTCAAGTTCTCCAAGGCCCTGTAACTACACTGGCTGCTCCCTGATGAGCAGCTCTGGGGCTCTAGGCTGTGTTGTGCTCAGTATCTCTGTGGCCTGTGAGGCTGACCGCACATTCCCCTGATGGATTGCACTAGGACACTGGGCTAGGCAGAGTTCGACCCTCTGTACAGCTAGTGAGGTCTCACTCCCTGCATGTGTCGCTGGACCCTCCACCTTACTGGGTGAGGATTAGAACCTACAGGACCCAGGCAGCTAGGCAGAGTGCACCCCAGAGTGTAGCACCACCAGGACCTTGTGTCTAGCTGCCAGGAGTTCAGAGCCCCTGGAGCGTGGGCTAGACATATTTCTGCATTGGATTAAAAGATGTATAATTTTTTGTCTCTCTTTATCTCAAATATACATATATACATTATATATATAAATTTTGTCTTATAAAAGAAAACATGTGACATGACATTATTATTTCAAGGTGCACGCATTTTTTAAAAAAAATGACTCATGATTATCATTTCTTATGACAGAGAAGGATTCCAGTTTGCAAGCCTCATTTTATTTTTATTTTTTATTTATTTATTTTTGCGGCACCAGGGATTGAACTCACAACCTCACGCCTGTCAGACAGGCGCTTAAGTCACTGAGCCAAACTCCTGGCCCTTCCAGTTTGCATGAAAAGTGTATTTTCAATTCATACGTCTGTTGCCAAACATACACTGATTCCAGAATTTTCTTATAACAAACTGTGCTGCTGTAACACGGTCATGCATACATCCCTGTGGTATGAGGTCTTTAATGCACATTGGATGATACCAAGTAGAGTAATAGGTTGATCAAATGGAATTCCTGTCATTAGTTTTTTTTTTTTCTCATTCTATACATTTTCTCTTCACTCTGTTACGAGTATCCTTTTTTGTGCAGAACCTTTGTAATATCATGAGATCCCACTTGTTGATTCTTTTATTAGTTTTTGGGTGACCTGGGTTTTAGTCAGAAAAACATAGCCTATCTCTATGGCTGCAAGAATTTTCCTATTTTGCTGTTCATCAGATGAACTGTTTCTGTTCTAGTGTTTAAATCTCTGATTCATTTTGATCTTAGTTTAGTAGATGTTGAGAGAGTTGGCTCCAACTTTTAGCATGTGAATAGCCAATTTTCCCAGCACCATTTATTGAAGAGTTTATTCCCAGCAGCAATGGGATTTGGTCCTTTTGTCTTAAATAAGATACTGGAGTGTAGGGCTGGGAGTTTGGCTCAGTAGCTTAAGTGCCTGTCTGGCAGGTGTGAGGTTGTGAGTTCGATCCCCAGTGCCACAAAAAAAAAAAAAAAAAAAAAGATACTGCAGTGTGGCTAGAGTTGTTTCTATATCTCCTATTCTATTCCATTGATCCTTTGATACATGAGTCTGTTTTATGAACAACACCATGTTGTTTTTCTTATGGTAGCTTTGGAATATAACTTAAAATCCAGGATTGTGATATCCCCTGACTTGCCCTTCTTGTCTAGAATTGCATTTGCTCTTCTAGGTCTATTCTCATTCTATATGAATATTAGAATTGCATTCTCCATTTCTGCAAGGAATGTTATTGGTATTCTAAAAGGGATGTTATTAATTCTAAATATCAATTTTTGATGTGTACCCATGTCGACTATACTGTTTCTGCCTATTTAGGAGAGTGAATATCTTTTGTACTCTGATATCCTCTTTAATTTTATTTTTCACACTACCATACTGTGCACTGTAGAGTTCTATCACTTCATACACTACATTCGTACCTAATTATGCCAATTTTATTGATATGAATGTAAAGTGTATTTTTTCCATCATTTCCTTCTCATGAAATTTCATATTGGTGTACAAGAATCCTATTGCTTTTTGAGTGTTGTCTTTGTATTTTCCTATGTGATCAAATTTGGTGGACAGTTCTAGAAGTCTTTTGGTGGAGGTCTTGGCATTTCTTATGTAGAAAATCATATCATCTGTAAACACTGAGGGCTTAACTTTGTGCATTCCTATCCATATTAGTTTTATTTCTTTCTCTTGCCCTACCGTACTTGCTGTTATTTCAAGAATTAGATTAAACACAAGTAGTGATAGTTGTCATACTCTGTTGATCCTGATTTTAGTTGAAACAGTTTCACCTTTATGTTTATCATGATGTTGGCCAATGGTTTCTCATAGATGACTTTTATAAAGTTGCCATAAATACCTTGTATTCCCATTTTCTGTAGGGTTTCTTGTTGTGAATGTGTGTTAGAATTTGTCAAATGCTTTATCTGTATGTATTGAGATGATCATGTGGTTTTGAATCTTAGTCCAGTTAATATGGTCATTTGCATTTAATGATTTGTGTATGTAGAACCATGCTTGACTGCCTTGAATGATATATTTGCTTTTTGAAGATTTGCTACTTTGTGGTTCTCAGTATCTCATTGGGATTTTGTTAATATGCTTATTAAAGAGTTTGATCCATGTTTCTCTTTTTGATTTGATCATTTTCTGGTTTTGGAATCATGGTAACACTTTTTCTAGGATTGACTTGGGGAGTACTGCTTCTCTTTCAATTTTATTAGAGTTGGAAGATTATTGGCATTAGATCTCCTAAGTACTTGTGGATTTCAGCACTGAATATATCAGGACATGTGGTTTTCTTTTTTTTTTTTTTTTTTTTTTGTGGCACTAGGCTTTGAACTCACAACCTTGCGCCTGCCAGGCAGGTGTTTAAGCTGCTGAGCCAAACTCCCAGCCCTAGTTTTTTGAGGCAGGGTCGCACTGTGTAGCTCAGACCGGCCTTGTGCTCGCGTAGTAGCCCAAGCCGGCCTCGGACTCACAATGCTCCTCCTACCTCAGCCTCCCGAGTGCTGGGATTAAAGGCGTGCGCCACCACGCCCGGCTAACATGTGGTTTTCTTAATAAGTAGTTTTATCTTTTATTATTAGTAGTTCAATTTCACTGACTGCAGTAGGTTTATTTCAATATTTATACCATGTATTTTCACATTTGGTAGTGCAAAGTTTTCTGGGAATTTATTCTTTTGGTATGAATTTTGTTTTTTTGTTAGAGTACAGGATCTCAAAGAAGATACAGATATTCTTCTGGATTTCAAAAAAGTCTGTTATGATTTAAAATTTTCCATGTTTAGCTAAAGGCTTATCTATTGTATTAAAACATTTAAGCAACTTACTCTTCAATTTTTTGATTTTTTTGTATAGGTCTTTAGTCTCAATTTCATTAATTCTTGCCATGATCATTGTGATTTCCTTTGTCATATGAGTTTTGAATTTGGATGGTTTTTGTTTTGTTTTGTTTTCTTTTTCTTTTTTTTTTTCTTTTTAGAAACTTGTGTATAATTCAATCATTCATTTCAGCTTATTATTTTTTGGGTGTGGGAATTCACTGCTATTAGCCTTCTTAGAAAGACTACATTAATTGTATTCTATAGGTTCTTGTATAGCACACTGCTATTATAATTTGGTTGTAGCAAGTGTCTAATTTCTACTTTAATTTCATGTGTGATTTATGGATTATTTAAGAGAGAATTATTTAGCCTTTATTAGGTTATATGCTTTATTTTACATTTTATTTCTATTTACGTTGCACTATGAACTAATGATGAGCATGAAATAATGCATGCTTCATTGTCTAATGTGTGGTCTATATTGTGGAAAGTTACATGTGCTGGTAAGAAGAAAAGTGCATCATTTTGCTATTGGACACAACACTCTTTTGAATATATTAAGAGCATAATTTCAAAGGTTTATGCCAACTCTAAGATTTTTTTGTTAAATTTTTTTCTAGTTGATCTCTCCATTTCTGACAGTAGGGTATTGAGGTCTCCATCAATATGATATTGGTATTTATCAGATTTTCATGTTAATAATTTCACTTTTACGGATTGAGTTCGCTGCTATTTGGTACTGATATGTTTATAATTGTAAATTTTTTCATTGCATTGCTCTCCTTACTGATAAGTAGTGAAGTTTTTCTTTGCTAGTGACTTTAAGGTTGAAATTTTTTTGTTTGAAATTAGATTTATAATTGTTGCATTTTTCAAGGTTCCCATTTCATGGAATACTATTTCCATCCTTTGATTTTAATCTGTGAGGATATGTAAGTACTTAGATGTGTTTCTTATATAATACATGTTTTTACCTGTCCTAATCCATTCTATCAATCTGTGTATTGACTGTTGTGTCAGTCAAGGTTTACTAGAGAAACAGATGTAACACAAGATATGCAACTGTATTAGAAATTACAAATTGGCTTCCAATGGTCAGCCACAAAGTGGAATAAAGGAACGTGCAGAGGGTGTCTGCAAGCTGGAGGGTGAAGTGTCCAGCCCAAGGGCTGGAGCTTACTGCAGTGTCCTTAAGTCCATGTCACGATGCCAATGGGTCTAAAATGGAACACTGAAGAATCTAGGAAGGAAGTCTGAAGAGTCTACAAGGAAGTCTAGCAGTCTGTGCCAGAAGCTATAAGACAAAGTCCAAGTTGAAGGCAAAGACTGGAGCTCCTCCAGAGAAGCAGCAATCAGTCCCTCCTCATTTGCCTTTTATAGTGTTCGAGTTGCTCCCCTGGGGTCAGTGTAGCACTCAAACCATCTGGGTGCCTCCTCTTGAACAGACAGGTTGTTACAAACTAGGGACCCTGGCCCTCTGCTAAATCACTTAAACTTCTGACCTTCCCCAATTGACACAGTGAACAATATCCTCAAAGGGTGACTACTTGTGCTCTACATCCCAGGATGTAGAGCTGCTGAGTCACTTAGTTAAGCTTCTAGACTTCACAAGTTGACACAATGTATAAACCATAACTCTGGGCAATTGATAGTGTTGTGGAAAATTTTTCAAGCCAAGCCAAGCCAAACCAAAAGGAAGACTCTTTGCACCAAGGAGATAAGATGGCAGCATTTAATCTTTACACCAGCAGATGACTGGAATTCATGCCAGTGTACAGTTGTAGGGATAATCCCTCTCTAGCAATGGCCACAAACCAGGAAGGAGTTTAGTCTACATAGAATTAGCAGTGGGAGGCACAAAACAAGTGACCAAATGTTACATGATTGGTTACATACATTGAATCATATATTGACAGACAGGCTGGTCCTGAAACAATAGAAACATTCTGGGAGCCAGGGGAGGGGACTCTTACAGAATGACTGTACTTGAGGGCATTACCACAATATAGGAGGTCTTCCTGGGACACTTGACTGAGTGAGCTCAAGTCAGTCCAAGTTTCCTTAAGGTATAGGCAATGGCTCTGTCATTGTCAGGGTCAATTGAATTTACCAGAGACAGCAGAACAGCAACTTGGTCAGTCTTCCAATTAATCAGGAAGTATCTCTAAGTTTGTTATTTTGCCCCAACAACAGCATGCACACTGAGGAATGCTGGCGAGCTACTGACTCATTCCTCTCATTGCATCACTTTCCTCTTGCTGACTTCCTCATTTTCCCTGATTTAGCTGCTCATCCTGAGACAGGGGAATGAAACTGCCAACCTGCTCTATGTCTGGCAAGAGTTCGTGTTCTCTAAAACCTAACAATGCATTTTAGAAACAATGGAGGGTAAGAGCGGAATACGTTTATTGAGAGAAAGAAAGCTTCTTTCTGAGGGGCAGGAGGGCTCCTGAGTTGGTTGCCAAAGACTCTGTGATTTCTAGGGACTTTTATAGAGTAAAACCATGAGGTGAGATGGGTCCCAGGCAGGCAAAATGGGAACTTGCAAGATGGGCATGAGGTGGAGCATAACTATGGTTAACCAGTAAGATTAATTGCTCAGGTAAAATTGATTACATCCGGGACAAATGAGGAAGTGAGTCATGTAGTAAGAGAGATGCTTAACAGCAGTGACTCTTCCTGTAGAGGGGTGGGAGGCTGACTCCTGACTTCCTCAGAGTGATGGAGAACTATTTAGAATATCAGTACTTAGGATATGGGTTTATATGTTTGATCTATTGTCTTGAAGCCTGGCCCACAGCAGGAGGTGTCTGTCTCCCCCACAGGTGCAAAGTATCTGGGCTTCTGCACTGGCTCCTTCCAGGACCAAACCCTGTCTGACTGCCTATAATATTTCTAACTCACTCAGCTGTCTGTAACAATCCCACCAGGTGGATTCATTCTTTTTGATTGGTTGACAATGTTGGTTTCATTGACTGTTTTAGGGTGTCCTGGAGAAATGTTTGTAATGCTCATTTGTAGTTTATGCATTTCCTGAAGCTTTCCTTTTCATGCAAATTTCTTATTTCTCCATCAAGGTTTAAGGGGAAATATTGAAGGATACTTAAATTGAGATTGGAAGATGACATCTTTTAGGGCTTGAAACACTTGACTTCAAAGCCTCTGGGATTTTACAGTTTGTATATACAAGTCTGCTGCTATTCAAATGGAAGTAGCTGTGTATGTGATTGTTTGCCTTTAAGCAAAATCTATCAAGGTTTTAGACTTCCCAGTCAGAAGCAAGGCCTCAGGGCAACACTCCTAAGGTGCACCCAGGCTAGCCCTTGGTCCAGAGGCTCTGAACTCCTTGCAGTCAGGTGCCAGACCCAGCAGCACCACACTGCCTCGACATGTCCAGAACAACTGCCTTGGTCATGAAGGTTCTGAACTCCAAGCAGCCAAGAGCAAGACCCCCCAGTGCCACAATCTGGTGTGTATCCTTGGTAACTGCACTGAGGATCTGAGTGATATAAGATATGATCTCAGTTGAAGAACTCCAAATGAAGCCGGGCGTGGTGGCGCATGCCTTTAATCCCAGCACTCGGGAGGCTGAGGTAGGTGGAGCGTTGTGAGTTCGAGGCCGGCTTGGGCCACAAGGCGGCGCAAGGCCGACCTGAGCTACATAGTGCGACCCTGCCTCAAAAAAAACCAGGGCCGGGAGCTTGGCTCAGTGGCTTAAGCGCCTGCCCTGGCAAGCGCAAGGCTGTGAGTTCAATCCCCGGTGCCGCAAAAAAAAAAAAAAAAAAAAAAAAAAAA
>RJWM01026202.1:0-19618 GCA_004363535.1 Dasyprocta punctata | reverse complement strand
ATAAGTTGGGTGCATTATAAGAAGCGTAGGAACATAGCCAAAATGAAGGAAGTTATAAACAAAATTTGGAATTCCTCAATTGACTAATACAATCATAAGTTTGGCCTAAGTGAACTGACAGATTATAAAGACCTAAAAAAGAGGGATAAGGTTCTAACTGTAATCCTCACAAGCTCAGGACACAAACAGAATTTGAACTGGAGGTTATCACACTCATCAAAATTTATTTTCTTCAGATTTCCTCTTCCCCTGTCCAACTGTCTTGAGTGATGTTTACAAATTTGAGTTCAAAAGCATCTTGCCAATGTATATGATATATAGATAAAATGAATATTTTAAGATAAAATTTAAGAAAATGTTCTAAAATTTTCCATGTATCTAGATAACAAATAAAGTAGACTATATATCACTAATAAGAAATGCTTATTTCACACAAGCATTCATGCATGCAGGAACAAAGTCCAACCTCCAATCTCTCCTGCTTGTTTATTTAGATCTGGACCACATGATTTATTTTAACCAGTCATATATTATCTAGAGAGAAGGAAAATTGCATTGTTCCACTTATCCTTATGTTCCTTACTATCTCTGGAAAAGAACTGTTCTGTGTATCTCTCTGGCCTCAGAATATTGAAAGATATTTAAAGGAGATCTGGGCTTTCCACAGCTCCTAGCCAAGCCCAGTCTTGATCTGCTGAACCACAGGCAATCTATAGACGTGTGAATGAAAGAAAGCTGCTTTTACATTACCATGAGATCTTTCTGGTTGTTTATTACATAGAAGCAGCTATCTGAAACAAGCACATTTGTAAAAATGTGACTGAGTCATTAATTATAAAGAAGAAAATCGGCAAAACTTACTGGCACTGATCTTCTAAGCTCAGAAATTTTCTTTCAAGTTATCCAAAAGAAGGATTTTATTTCTTACACATGTCACTACTTCTATGAAACAGTAATGCTGTTAAGTGTGTTATCTTTCATCCTCACAAAAATACTGTGCATGAGATGGCATGACGCTTCCTCTGTAGAGAGGGAAGAGTTCAATAAGAAAAATGGTGTCATGGCAAAGATACAGAAGGGGCAGAAACTCTAATACCAGTGCTTATGAATGCTGTTGTCAGAATTTCTGTCTCTCTAATTGTGTGTATCTACTTCTCTCAACTTCCGTGTTTCATTCCTGACTAGTTAATCCATCTTGAATTATTTAGTCTAAATCATGGAAAAATATATTATGTTTGATTTAGTCTATTACTAGTGCTACACGTTAGAACTGTGGTTCTAGGTTGTGTTCGACCATACCCCTTTGGGTGAAGGCAACTCCAGTGAATGCAATGTTAGCTGCTGTGTGACCAGGACACTATGCAATGCACCTAGCTAGGAAGAGGGCAGCACAGTGACTGGTGCGCTTAGTATGGGCAGTTACAGATATAGTAAAGAAAGCATCACCTTCATGAGGTGATATTATTCCCTTGAACCTAAGTGCATTCATGTCCTAGGAGGGTCTTCTAACTTTTGGCACACTCTGTATTTCTAACTACTGAACAGTCAGGGGAAAATCGGCAACCTAATGTCTTACTCCAATTAATTATGCACATGGCATGTGTAGATCTCAGCTCTTGTAAAATTGAGATTTTTAACCCAAACACTTGTTTCTCCCTTGAGATTTTCAACGGCTTCTAAATATGCGTGCTTTCTCTGCAGAATGGAGATATCTTTCACCGGTACATCAAACAGAACACTCTGATGAGCGGGATCATCAACATGTAAAAAGAGTCTCTGCATAACCGTCACGCGGGTGGTGCTGTTGCCTGTTTCTTTAAGTCTTCCGATGTCTGATGATTAATTTGCCATCAGTGCAACTGACAGGCATTCATTTACCGAATAATGATTCTCTAAATTCATAATTTATCATGTTATATGATGTCACTAATTAGGTAAAGCTATAATTTACAAGGGTAGAAATTTCTTACTGCTAATCAGTGTCATCGGCCTCAGAAGTGGTAAAGAAAATGAATATTTTACTATCAGTGCTTCTTGGAGTTTAGTGACTGGACAAAAAATAGAGTCAGGGTCCCATGTGTCCTCACCACCATCATATAAACTACATTATAAAGGACGTATCTATAAATATAAGGCCACAAGGGGATATTATAGAAAATATAAATGTGTCTTGGGAGAGAAAATACATAAATGTTTTGAAATATGCTCTGGGAAGGTAAGATATATAAGAAAAAAATAATAAAACAAAGAATGTTTTGAAAAGCCAATTCAGAAAAGGTATTGAAGTGGTATTTTATCTAAAAGCGTTTTAATATGTCCACAGTCTGCAGTTCATCATATTCATAGAGTGCCTTTTAAAACCAGAGAGAAAATGCAGTATGCTAAGAAATCTAATAACCAGTGTTATAAAAGTAAATCTCAACCCAGACTAAGGGTTGCCTGTTCGTACTAAGAAAGTTCTCAGTTTTACGAAGTTTTTTTTCTTTTTTTTTTTTTTCAATTTTGCTTATACTCTGGAATAAAATTAAAAGATGCCACCTAAAAAGAGCACACATGAAGTTTATATTTTGGTCATCGTGGGAAGAAAAGATTATACTAGTATAATACTGATGGCGGCTTTCTTGTAAACAGTAAAACAATACTGGAATATTTTAAAAAGTATTCTAAAGACCAGTGAAAATATGATTACTTAAGGTAACAAAAGTATTATTTCATTTATATGTGATTATAAACTACAATGAAGGTTTAATTTTTAAAAAATTACAATAAAAGGCACATTGCCACTAATCTGCCTCAAAATATTCCCCCTCACTTCGAACACACTTACCTTGTCCTTCTTGCTTATTTCTAAATTCTCTTTCCTGAGTTTCGTTAGTTGCACTGCCAAGGCTCCTTTGATGGGCTGAATGGATTTAAAATATTTACCTTTCATGGTCATTCTGACATTGGGAAAGAACTAGAAGTCAAACAATACCAAATCCTGTGAATAAAGTATATAAGGACACATTTGAATGTTTTTATTGAACAGAAGTTGCCATAAACATTTACAGTTAATTCTGGGAATCTGGGAAGCCATGAAAAGACATTCACAAAGGAGAATTTCCGTAAGTTCTTCAGAAAATAGCAAGAGCTGTGGGATAAGTTCATTTGAAGTGTGCATGTGTGTGTGTGTATGTGTGTGCATGTGTGAGGGGGTATTTTCAGGGGTATTAATCTGTAATTTAAAAAACTTTACTGTAATTTAAAAATTTTACTGTAACTTAAAAAATTTGGTTGCAATTTAATTTTTTTTTAATTTAAGCATTCACTGTATTTCATGACCATACATCATACACCAAATCCGATGTCAGGAATGTAAAGTCACTACATATTCTGCGCCCAGTCGTGAGCTCAAAAACTCTAATTTATGTCTGCAGACATTTCCTAAACAAAAAACTGTAAATCTGTGGCATTATGTAAGTCAAATGAGGATTGTTTAGTTTGATTGAATACCGTATTTATTAAATTAATTTGATTCTTTAGGATGAGATTCTTTTATAATGCTTGTGAGACTACTCAGTGGAATGGCTGGCAATTTTTTAATCAGTTCTGTTTTATAGAACCTTAATATGCTGCTAAAATGGAGTAAAGATTTATATTGCTATTTGTTACCCTTGTACAACTATAATTCTTTTCAATATGTTTAGAAGATAATTTACACATGTTAAGAACTATATTATATGTAGGCATAACAAAGATATTTTCTAACTTTAAAATGTGTGTTTTCCTTTTATATTACTTAATTAGCATTCAGAAAGCATTTCCCCAAACACATATTATCCTAATAAATTGCTCAAGCTTTACATATCACTAGTATTCTGATATCCTTCTGTATTCTCAGAGAAAGTTTAGCTGTGAAGTTGAAAATAACTGGAGAATTGTACAATGTTAAAAACTCCATCAAACTGAAAATTATTTATACACATTGCTTTTAAGTTCTCAGGCAATTTTTTAGTTAACTTACATAGCACTATTGAATCAATTAACCATAAGTTGCTTCTGAATGTGTGTGGAAAGTTCTATAAAGAAAATAAAAATTCATGGTTGTGCATCATCCACTAAATCTATTTAGACAGCTAAATAAATAATTCTAGCACAACATAATACATTTTACAGGAAAGGTAGATTATTAATGATTATAGCTCCCTCTTGAAATTGAGCAAAGATTAAATGAAATAAATAATGTAAAATACCAAATGTACCCCTCTTGTAATTCTTATGTTCAAATATGTTTTTCTGTCCCATGGAAGCACTGAACTAAGTAACGCAAATGAGTAAATATAGGAATTTCCAGCACAGTGTGCATTTCGTACAAACTGAGTATCAGAATGGTAACACCTATTAAGGTATTTGTGGTAATGGACAGAAATGCCTATGAAAGACATCAAGCAGAGAAGCAATATGACCAGATTTCTGTCTTAGAAATGCAATGCTGCTGGTGGTATGGGAAAAATAGAGATGGCTAAGAAGAACAGGGTTGCAAAAATAAAAGAAATAAAGAAAGGAGTTGCATATCAGATCAGAGAGAGGTAGAATCCTCACTGGTTTAATGAGTGATTGCCTGCGAGGAGAGGAAGAGGATAGGGAGAAGAAGGAGTCTGGAAATCTCTGTGTGACTTTAGCATCTCCATGAAATAAGGAACTAATCTTAAGAGTGCAATAGATTATAGATTGTCAGTTTGTGCTAACTCTGGGGCAAACGGACCCAAAGATAAAAAGGGTTTGTGAAATTGGAATGGTATGGAAGAGGTATGAACCCATAGAAGAGAGTCTTGAGTTGAGCTTCATGTGTCAATGAGAGGCAAATTGATGACCAATGAAATGAAGTCTGATATGAATTTATACTGTACACATGTTAATCTGTACTGGTACAGCTTTGTAGTATATGTCATTAGACATCCCATTATTTGCCAGACATATATTTGTTTATGTTCTACTACATTCCATAGAGTACTGAACGCAACTCATAGTTGCCATATCAAAGAACATATTTAAAAAGAGTTAAAGATAACTTAAAATGCTGTGAAGAAAAGACAAATTAAATCACAAATTCAAATGATACAGCACAAAAGTTTAAAGTTTGCCAAAACTTAGAAAATAAGTTGTTTACAGCAGGATATTTAGGGAAGTTAGGAAACAACAAACATGGATTTCCAGTATTCGTCTTTTGAACAGCTGGTGTATTCAAACAATAAGTTACATCATGCTAAAGTGATAGATAGATCCTTTATTTCAAACAAGGTCGTCTGTAGGCACATTATTTTCTCAAGTGCTTTATTAAATGTGACAGTGGCCATTAAACCACTTTCTACAAGGAGTCATGAGTTTGTTTTTGCTATTCTTTCAGGTTAACTCTAATTCTGTTTTACTAATGGGAAACCTAGAGGGAAATCTCATACTCATAAGTTAAGTATGAGCAGATCAAGGAAGCATGCAATCTGGTCAATAACAAAGAAACTACGATTTTAGTCTAAATTATGAAAACCTCATTATGAATAATGAGGGATTCAAACAATAAACTAATGAATGATGAATCATCTAGAAATATTGCACCTAGCCAGAAAAGATTTACAAGAGAGCAGAATAGTTGTCCTCATATATTCAAATGATTTAACCAGAAGCTATGAATTAGGGGCATCAAATGACCCCAAAGGAAAAAACATAAATAAATAGCATTGCCATTAGAAATTATAAACTGGTTTGCTAAATGAAATTTGTTAAGAATTTTTTTAATTATGTGAATGAAATGATTCTCATCAGATGGCACTCCTCTCAAAGATGGATGATCCTTTTTCTGGGGGCTGTATAAAGAACACATTCCAACGTGATCGAGGAGGTTCTGCCACTCATCAGGGGACACCTTTCCATGTCACAGTCCCTTTGAGACTTTTATTCACAGTAGAACCAGTATGACGGGTCCTGCAGGGGCATTGGAACAACTTTGTGTGATTAAAGAGTCAGAATGTGCCTAACACACAGGAGCATTTAATATGTTAGTTGAATAGGAACCTGAAAGATTTTACTGGATTTATGACAGGGACTTACAGTTAGAAAATAGCTCAAGGAAGAAAGCATTCAAATTTAAAAGTATCTATTAAAAACACAGATAAATCTATATAGACCTGCTTTTATATTTTTCATACCTTTCATTATGATAGATATAAAGAAGTAAGCATTATAGTTATGAATATCTATGATGTCTAGATTAATCCTTGTGATCATTCTCGCCTTGCTTCAGAGGAAATCTACAGCAGAATGAGCCTCCTACGTGTCAATATGAATTCAGTTCATACGCATTCAATTTCAAGAACAACGGTCTAGTAGATAAGCAGTAGCGGATTATTCTGCCTTTGAGAAAAGATGCTTTGAAGAGAAAATGCAATTCTGACTTGGTGGCTTCCTGTTCATCAAGGTACCAGGCTCCTCTTTCTTTCTTTGCTAAGCAGCTTCTGTGTGCTGCCTTGTGGTGTGAAGTAAACACTCATTTTCCAGCCACATGTTCACATTATTTTATCGTGCCAAATCTCTTAGGACCCAAAAAAGTAGCTAGTTTAAAAGATGTACACAGTGCTTCCGGTTATCACTTACTGTACAAAACTTGGTGGTTGAATATATCTAGCAGCAAACGATCCTGGGAAATTACTTTTTTTATGGGGCTAACAGGATGCCCACTTAAAAATCGAGAATCTGGTTAGAACGAAAGAGACAATATTGGCTTAACACTTCTGCCACAAGTGAATAACCCGAGCAGCACATTCCTAAAGAAGAAACATTGTTTCAATAACTGAACAAATGCAGCCCTAGATTCGCAGCAACGTGGTAAACAAGAGTGATGAGTACTCCAAAGAGATGCTACAAAATGTTAAAAGACTGAGTTTCTCAAGGGTTTGGAAATATGATTTTCCGTCATACCCGCGAAGATGAACTAGCTGCAAATATCTCACCCTTGTTATGAAAGCTAAATTAATCGACTTGTTATATGGAGACATTAGATGGAAATCATTTGGGGATTTGTAAACCATCTGTTGAGTACAATTCTCTGAGTTTCAGAAAGGTAAGATAAATAACTAACAGAAGTTAATAAATGAGATCAAATTTTTATAAGTAATCTATTCCAGATTTTTTTTTAAAAAGAAGTGTGTCATGGACTGACAGAAAATATTCATCCTTGTACGTTTAGTTAGAAGATAGTTTGATTCACAATAATTTTAAGTATTTGTAGCATCAAAGACTTCCCAGAATACAGCATTGTTTTATAGGGCTCAGGAAAACCATTCTGTACGTAATGAGGTAATATCTCTTGCTCCTTTCTGCTATAAGGACTTCTGCTAGAAGGGACTCTTCATCTAAGTGGTTAAGTTACAGTGAAATCATATTCATAATTATTAAAAATAACACTTTTAAGCTATATCCATAAAAAGCAATGCTTTTATGACAAAAATCATCTTACTATATTTCTTTTGAAATGCAATAAAATTTGTGTTAAAGGAAATTTTTGATAATTCATAATCATTTGGAAGATATCACTTACTTAAAAGTTATTAATCAAGAAGCCATGAAGCCTGTAACTGACGCTATCATATAGCTTCTCATTAAATACATTTTAAAAATATTTATGAAATTCAGAAATATTTTATATAAGATTAACATTTTTAAATACACTCAAATGACAAAGGTAATGCTGACTGTGAGAAATGATCATTGACACTGAAGCATAATTTTTCGATTATCCACCCGATTCTCTCCCTTATTACATATTTGAAAATTTTATTTGTAATAAAAATTTTTCTACTTTGATGAGTTGACTTTAGAAATGTTGGGAACATATTCATTATCTGAATTGTAAAGATGTCTAAGGACAAAAGCGTATTTTAAAAAATGATTTAGAAATATGCTTAACATAAATTGAAGTTAATACTGCACTGAATATAGTGTCATTAGCAAATGATAAACTTCTAAAATTAGCTATATTGTCATCTGCTTCAAAATGTGGAAGAATTCTTAAGTGATCCAAGCTTCCATTCTCTGACTCTAATGCGATACAGTGAGAACTTCATTATAATGTAATGTTCAAAACATTTCTAAGATATAAAAATTATCTCTAACTTAAAAAATAAAATCATTTTGCTGTTAAACTGACATTACAGTTTATACACAACTTCTTCTCGTTTTTCTTTCTCTTTTATTTTTCGGATGGGTTTTTTGGTTGTTGTTGTTGTTGTTTTCGTTTTTTTGTTTGTTTGTTTGTTTTGAGACATGGTCTCGCTATGTAATTTAGGCTGGCCTTGAACTCACTGTGTCTTCCAGGATGGTCTCGAACTCACTGAGATCCTCCTGCCTCAGCCTCCCGAATACTGAGATTACAGGCATGTGCCACCAAACCCAGTTACAGTTTATAAACAATTTCATATGGGAATTATTGAAGTTTTTAATTGTATGCATCTTTGAAATAGCTCCTGTTTATTTCACTGAAAGTGAATTATGCTTCAATATCTAAAATTGAAGAATTGAAAACACAATTAGCAACATAAATATACCTCCTTAATCAGAAGCTCATTATTGTTTGAGACTTTAATAACAGCTTCTAATGGATATCCCACCTTACATTCTCATGCAACCTACAACAAACAGTATGCTGCTAGGACACAAATTTGGAACATTCTAAGGCAATTTTTATGTAAATATGTCAAATTAGCCAAAATAATTTTGATTTATGCAGAAAAGTAATTTATTCCTCTGTACATCTTTATTCATTGCATGGGAATTTTAACTACATAAAATAACAATTAAAATCACTTATCAAACATGTACAAAATTCTATTTTCTTTATTAATCATTTGGTATACATTTTCTCACTTTACTTACATTAGCACCAGCATACAAAAGCCATCACTCATGAGAAAGAGAACCTTAGAAAGTTACTAATCTGTCTAGCGTGTTTTCTACTGATAATGAGAACCTGACCTATAATTCAAAACCAGGTAAATAATTCTAAATACTATTCTTTCAACTACTGTAATGTACTGCTTTGCAGATATTCCTGACATATGTAAAGAGTAAAAACCAATCATCTAAAAGTACTTGCATAGGTTGTTTGGTAATGTGATTTTTATTGATGTTTCTCAGTAATGGAAAATAATAACATTCATGTTGGTATATAGGTACAAGACTATAACAACTTTTTACTATTTTCGTCTCTGTCACTCTTCTCTCTTTCCTTCTCCCTCCCTTGATCCTCCTGCCTATATCTAAAAGTCTAACTTTCAGTTTCCTGTCATCTCTCCTTTATTAATTTATTTTTAGATTGCTTATAGGGAAAAGCACAAGATGGTTAACTTTCTGATGCTGCTGCATCATACATAACATGATGATTTCAGAACCATCCATTTCCCTAAAAATAACATAATGTTATCCTATTTTATGAAAGAATAACCTATTTTATATATTTTTTTATCCAGTTTCTTTATCTCTATTGTTGGCCATCCAGGCTATTTCCATAACTTAGCTATTGTGAACTGCTTTACTATGATCCTGGGTAGATGTCTATAATATGCTGCCCAAGGGGTGCTATAGTTTGATCAAATGGTAAACATATTTTTGGTTTTTTGAGGAATCTCCGTACTGATTTCCATAGGAGTTGTGCTAGTTTACACTTGCACCAAGAGCCAAGAGGGTTGGGGTTTTCTTTGTTTTATGTTTCTGTTTGTTTGTTTTGTTGTTATTGCTTTCTTCCCTCTTCCATCTTCTGCAGCATTTATTGGTTTTTGTGTTCTTGCTAACAGTCATTCTGACTAGGGGAAGATGCAATCTCAATGCAGTTTGATTTGTGTTTCCTTAATAGCTAATGCAAAGAAATGTTTGTTTTGTTGTTAATTTTATATTCAATGCTTCCAAACATTTATAGACTTGTCTGTGAAATGGAAGAAAATCGGAAGGACTTTTGCTTGAAACCACTTAGTCACATAGATAAGATTTAATGAATGCTTTCACAAAATAAGCTCTTGGAAAATACATTTAACGAATTAAGAAAGTGTAAGTCATTTGTACCCATTGGAATTTTACTCATTATAACATGAGTTTCCTCCAACAAATATATTTCTCACTCATAGGCTGCCTTCATAAGGTTCATTCACTCACAAGTCAGGTGACTGAAAGTGTACAAAAAACAAGATACGGGCTCCTTGTAGCTTGGAAATAGCACTGTGTCCCTCTGCAGTCTATACTGTGCCCGGCTTCCTTGAGTTACGAGCACTTTGTCATTTGTCAGGATGTTAGTAATTTCCACTGGTTTGTGCTAAGGAGCCTACTCATGGCCAAAATTATACTCCATTTGCATGTCTCTTCATTTTAATTCTTGACTAAGCAGCACAACTAAGACGCAAGGAACATTTGGGAGATAAAATGCAAAATAATGAATAGTCAAGTGCACATAATATTGAATTCAAAGCTTTGTAATAAAGTTAAATATAACACACAACCTGGACTCAGTTAAGGAATATTAATTCACACTGTATTACAATTTATCAATAAAGTTTACAACTTCCAACAAGTCTCCCTGTATTTTTCCCTCTTTCCCTTCCTTGCTTCCTCTTTGTTTGAAACTGGATGCTGGTAAGCTAAGCAGATATTTGAGTATTTATTACTTTGCTTTCTGAATGCCATTCTACTTTTGATCCTCTGCTCTCTGAGCATGTTTTCTTGAAGAGTTCACTTCTTTTTTCATGTGAATGGATCTAGGATTCACTTCTCTATTCCTGAAGATTTTCTTGTGTTATGATCTTGCCTTTTCCTTGCCTTCTTGTCATTTCTTCTTTGATTAGCTTATGGTACACTGAATTCCATGTTAAAAACTGAAATGGTAATTGTCCACCAAAACCAGCTTCTCCAAGAAACTTTCTTATTTCTGTTGAAATCACCACTACAGTCACTGATCTAAGTTCAAGACATGAAAATTATTACTATTTCACTCTCTCCTCTACTTGAGTTCCACTGATCCAATCATTGTTCAGGGTTATGGCCTTCAGTCACTAACATCATCACCCCACTCCCACTGACTTCTTTTCTTCTCTGTCCCTGTCTTTCTCATTTCAACTTAAACTTGTTGTCTTACAAATATTTCTAAAAATGTAAATCAAATTACATTATGTAAAAGACTCAAAGAACTCCAGTTTTATCTCCTGTCAAAGCTCTGAATGTTCCCTCTGTTGATGGAGACAGCCTAACTAAAATTTCTCAAGACTTCCATACCCAACCCCTGCCTCCTTTGGTCAGGTTGCTTCTTCCCTTCTGTCTCAAACTTGGTCTTTCTCTTTAACACATACCTCAACCTCATTGGACAAATTTTTCTGCATCTGAAACTAGGGACTGTATCATCTCTGAACTTCCATATCCATTTAGAGAACACATATCTTAAGCTAGTTTCATAATCTATCCTATAATTTACTTATTAAATATTTGTCTAATTTTTTCCAACAAACCCTATCATTTTATTTTCCATATAGTCAGACAGTCAGCAATAGACATGTATTGGCTGAAATTAAAACTCAACATATAAATGGTAATACATTAAACATCAGATATTGTTTAAATATGAGAAAAAATACTTATAAATAATATAAAAGCTAAATGTAACTTATGTATCAAAGGGGAACCCCTATATTTCTTTACTGAGGAACTTCAGATTCAAAAGATTTGTTGTGCCACAAGACACATAACCAACTAACATCAGAACAACTTGAACCTAAGTCTGTGTTCTCTAAGGACAATGATCAATAGAGAAGGAAAAGTGTTGCTTTAAAACAATTAAAAATGCAGAGATGGAATCTTAGTGTCTATGGTTTGCGTTTTCCTGCAATATAAATTTTTCCCATTTAATCATGTTTGAATATTAATAGACGTTCACTCTAAAATGATAAAGACAGATTAAAGAATCTTCCTCTAACTTCTTCCCAAAGCAACAATGGGCAGGAAAAGACAGTTCAAAATTTAATTGAAAGGAGATGCATACATTCTTGTCATAATCTTCAAAAGGTGACAACAAAAATAAACACAAGTATCTGGCGAGACTCCAAGGACTCCAAACCCACTCCAATCTACACATGAGAAATGGCAAATCTATAAATCCTAGTCATTTTCATATTATGCTACTGAAGAACAACAGACGGTATGGACATTCTCTTCCCATTTGGATGAAGTGAAAATTATTTCTGGGGAGACAGGAATAGCATAGAAGATGAGAAGAATTATCGTATGATATATTTTCTTTAATTAAAAGAGGATAAGGGTCTTAGGGTTCTTCCTGATTTGGAGGATTAAAAATTTTTTTTTCCCAAGAATATATCTCCAAGAGAACAGAAAACACTTCCCAGTAGGTAGAGTAAATCTTGGTACAGAATATTTTACTCATTTTGGAAAGTGCTGCCACACCAGTAGCTCTAGGAGGGCTTTCTCTTAGCTCACTCTTCTCTCTGTAAAGTGGGCTACAGAAAAAGCAGAGAGACAGAAAGCAGGAGAGAGAGAGGGAGAGAGAAACAAAGAGACAGAAAGAGAACAAGGGAGAGAGAAGAAATAGCCACATGAAAAATGAAAGGCAAAACACAATTTAGAAATTATAATTTCTATAAAGTCTCTGCACTAGAGAAGAACATAATGAAAACTCATTTAATAAACCAAACATTTTTTTTAAAAGCAAATGACCAAAATAAAAATTCAGATTATAAGGTCAAGAAATTTATTAAGAACAAAACAGTATTAATAGTTTAGAATTTAAGATGCTGCCCCTTCCAAAATGACAATTTCGTGATTAATGACACCCTAAGTAAGCTCCACTCCTCTTCCCTTAGTTCTTGTGGATACTATGTAAATTCACTTTTAGATATGAACACACAGCTAAACATTAACACAGTTTTGAGGAAAGCTTCAAATTTAAAAGATAGGGATCAGTATAAACAAAAAAAATCAAGTGAAAGAAATATTGTAACATGGCAGAGAAATTCAATAGACATTTCAATAAAGGTAATACACATACTCTGCAAACATGCGAAAATATGCTCAGCATCTCTACTTATCAGGGGAATGTATATCAAACTTCAACGAGATATCGTGCCACACCACTAAGATGATTGTTCTAATAAAAACTAATGCAAAGAAAGAGAGAAAATACAAAATGTTGATGAAGATGTAAAGAAATTGGAACATGGGTTATCAGTTTATAAAACTATGAAATATTTTACTTGCTATAAAATATACATTTTCTCAAAAATCAAGAATAGAATTACTGTGGGATTCAATAATTCTCCATTTGCATACTTATGCAAAAATTGAAACCATAGTTTTAAAGAGATACTTGTAAACCCATGTACAAAATGGCATTTATAATAGCAAAGATAGGAAAATAGCCCAAATGTTTTTTAATAAACTAAATAATAAACAAATGCAGTATATAGAGACAATGGAATATCATTCAGCCTTAAAGAGGAAGGAAATTCTGACAGATACTATAACATTATAATAAAACAGTAGGCTAAGTGAAATAATTCAGTCATGAAAAGACATTGCACGAACTTACCAAATAGAATAGATAAATTGTTAAAGAACACGGTTTCAGCTTTTCAACATGAAACTGTTCTGGAAATACACTGTATAACAATTCAAACATATTAAACATAATCGAAGTGTATGTATATTTTCCTATGGCAAATTTTATGCTAACTTGTATTTTACCAAAAGATTTTTTTAAAGAAGAGAGATGGAAAAAAACTATTCCATCCATGACCCAAAACTTATGGGTAGAAAAAAAAAAATAAGGGAATGTTTAGAAAGCAAAAAATCTGTCTGAAAAATCAAAACATTCGGTGGCAGAAACAAATTTTCAGCAATTGCATAGGAGAATAAAACTGAAGAAATCTTCCAGAAAGACCAAAAAATAAAAATCTAAAAATGAAAACAGCAACTTAGTGTCCAAACTGAAAATATGATCTATGATAACTAAAAGAAGTCAGTTGTCACAGAAATAATTCATCACCAGACAAGAATGTCGAGTGACATCTCCATGTAGCCAAGAAAATTAACCAGGAAAATGAAAGCTCGCTATTATGTGGCAGTACTGCAAAAATTTGTGAGTTCAGAAATAAAGTGAAGACTTTAACAGCACTGAGAAAGTGAAGAGGAAAAAAAAAAAAGAAGAAGAAGACAAAAACGAAAGGACCAGGACGTAGTCTTCCAATAGACCTTTTGTCACAATGACTGCAATCTATAGCAATGGAGTAATGCTTTTAAAATCATGAGAGAAGATAGTTCAAACTGAGAATTCTCTATACAGACTGTCAATCAAACGGGAAAAATGAATAATGACCCAGTCTGATATGTAAGGTCTCAAAAATTTTTCCTTTCAATGTAACATCAGTGAGAGAAACTGAAAGATTGATACAGTTAAAAATAATTAAGCCAGCCGGGCGTGGTGGCGCACGCCTTTAATCCCAGCACTCGGGAGGCTGAGGTAGGCGGAGCGTTGTGGGTTCGAGGCCGGCTTGGGCTACAACGCGAGCGCAAGACCGGCCTGAGCTACATAGTGCGACACTGCCTCAAAAAACCAGGGCCGGGAGTTTGGCTCAGTGCCTTAAGCGCCTGCCCTGGCAGGCGCGAGGTTGTGAGTTCAATCCCCGGTGCCGCAAACAAAAACAAAACAAACAAACAAACAAAAAAAAATTAAGCCAAGGAAGACAGAGACACACGATATAGATAATATAAAATCCAATACAGTGCATACATAAAGGGGAATAACAGGACTGTGAAGGGAAATCCTACAATAGCACTTGTTTAAACATAGCAACCATCAGCCTAGAAGCAAGTAGAAGAATGATGATCTTCTGGAAGGACACCGTCAATAGGAAAATGATGATAGCATAATTGATGTGTTTCCTTGGACTTCTCAGATACCAGTAATGTCAAGGAATTTGGTGACTAATGAGATTTACAAGCTGTTGAGCCAATAAAAAATCAAAATAATCACTAATTTCATGACTATTACAAAAGAAAAGGCAGTGTAGTCATAGCACAATACTGTATTCAGCTATAAATAATATTCATATTGTCATGAATATTAAAGTTTAACACGAAGCCAGGCGTGGTGGCGCACGCCTTTAATCCCAGCACTCGGGAGGCTGAGGTAGGAGGAGCATTGTGAGTTCGAGGATGGCTTGGGCTACAACGCAAGCGCAAGGTTGGTCTGAGCTACATAGTGCGACCCTGCCTCAAAAAACCAGGGCTGGGAGTTTGGCTCAGTGGCTTAAGCACCTGCCCTGGCAGGTGTGAGGTTGTGAGATCGATCCCCGGTGCCATAAATAAATAAATAAATAAATAAAATTTAACTCGAGCAAATAAAAGAGTGCTACATAAATGACATTAATAAAATGAGGTGAAGGATAGTATGGACATCAGAAAGAGCTTAATTAGCATCTTTCATAGTAGAAAGTTACTGAATTATATGTAAAATAAAAAGACTAAGATTGTTATTTATATATACAGAGGTGACTAGCAGAAGAAGCAACAAAAGGAGTTTAAACTCTAACCCCAATAGATTAAAAACAAACCAAGGGAGCAATAAAAAGTGCTAAGCTTCTGTTGCAAGTTTTTTCTAGTACAGCAATTCAACTTTTTAAATGGCATACCTGTGCAATTTTATTGAAGTATACAATTAAAAAAAGAAAAGTTTCTTCATGCTCCCATGAAGCAAGTAAGCAGAACTGACTGGTAGAAAGACTAAAATCTGTAAAGGATTAAGGAATGAAATTGTGACTTCACACTGGTATGCTGCCAACTCTTAGTTCTGTTAAAGTAAACATCCAGGCATTTTGAAACACTGCAACTTCCAAGAAACTCACCATATATGGGAGCATCATTGAAAAATAAATAAATAGCAATAGTAAAACTGTTTGCACCTAAAATGGAATCAATAAAAAAGCATGTAGGCATTACATTTAAAGAAGAGAATAAAATATTGTATACTTGGACAGTTAGACTAGAATATAACTTTAAAAAATTGAAACACATAGGAGTGTGAAGTAAAAGAATGTGTGTATTGCATATCTTTCAAAGCCTACCTTAAATTAAAATTTGTGTCCCCCAAAATAAAACCCAGTGAGAGCAACTTTTTAATCTTTTCCACAGATCCATAAAATTAAAAGGAATTATAGGAAATATTTATCAAAATGTTTCAAATTTCTTCAGATTTCTTGTTAGTTTTATAATCAAGTGAAAGTAAATTGAATGATGTTATTTATTCATTTATTTATTTATTTATTTATTTATTTATTTTTGGTACCAGGGCTTCAACTCACAACTTTATGCCTGCCAGGCAGGTGCTTAAACCACTGAGCTAAATTCCTGGTCCTATTTTTTGAGACAGGGTCTCACTATGCAGTTCAGGTTGGCCTTGAACTCACTTTGTAGTCCAGGCCAGTCTTGAACTGACAACAATCCTCCTGCCTCAGCCTCCTGAGTGCTGACATTACAGGTATATGCCACCACACCAGGTGAAAGATCTAATTTAGCAATCCCATTACATAACATGTTGTTTGTTATCAAACCATCTTTTTATGTGCGCTGCCTCCTCACTTCATGTATACAGAGAACAGCACAAACATATTGTCAGTCTTACATTAACAGTGGTCACTTTAAAAGGATTGCTTATTTCCTTCTTTGTAATCAAGTTTATTTCTTGAATTATCTGCAATAAGATGAATACCTAAGTTTTCATTTCAAAGGTGGTAAGAGAGATAAAAAGGAAAAGGAAAAGAAGAAATCAAAGCACTCACTAAAGTCATTGGGATATCCCAATCCAAATTTTCTGTTTTATGTGGGTTCCCAGAAGGTTTGTAGAATACCAAGAACACATTTCTAGCGTAGGCTGATCTGAGAAAGTCCTCAGGCAGGTGCTTATCGTTAATTTCACCGCCTTTGCCTCCTTGTGCTCATCTTCTGTGTGCCTGGACACTCTGACAATCTGACGAACGCCATATCCCTCTCTGTACACACTGAACTGCATTTTATGGAGACATTTTAAGCTCACTTTCTCCATCATTGCTTTCTTTTACTCTGAATAGCAAGTTGATTTGTTTCTTGGCAAATATCAAAAATTCTTGTTGAGGGCACACCCCAGTGACCCTCACCTCCTAAGGGTTTCAGCACTTCCCAGTAACAAGTAAGGATCAACCTTGCCATAGGGCCCTTCAGTAGACACTGTAAGTAAACGCTGGTCACTGAAGACTCGAGTCCATCTCAGTGCACAGAGTTCATTCCCAGGAGTTCCGAGATCCTAAAGCCTCCATTGTTCCAGCGTTTCTCAAAAGTGCGACGCTCCCTCTGAGGCTCCAGGGAGGCTCATCTGTGAGTCCCTGTTTGTCTGTGTCTGTCTGTCTGTCTGTCTGTTTTTTAACAGTAATCAAAATCAAAGGTAAGAACGACAGGAAAGGTCCAGAGTGAATGTTCCTGTTCCAAAATGGGGAAGTAGAAAAAGAAAAAGAAAGGACAAACCTAAAATACTATATGCAGTGGGCTTCTAAGGGCCTGAGCAGTTCTGTGTGACCTTTGCTGATTACAACCCACAGGGCGTCTATTTTAGGCTCTTTTTGTACACTGCCTGTACATCTGCTCTGCAGAAATTGCTCCTTGCTGGTACCTGCAGCATCCTGAGGACCCCACAGAACTTCACCTCCACAGCACCGCTATGCATCACCCAACAGTGGCCGCCCTGCTGTGACTCAGATCCTACACCACATTGTCTGGCCTTCTATTCCTTCCTTTGAAATCGCTAGAGAAGTCACCATAACACCAAAATTTGAAACAAATTGGCATTTCTATATCTCTGAGCCTACCTCAGAATTCTGAGATGCCTTCAGACACCTTTCCTATCCCTGATGCTGGACACTGAGCTTCTTTTTGTGCTTTTCTTCTTGATGCTACTCTCTTCAGCATCCTCCTTAGTTGCATCCTTACAGGTATTTTTTTACTCCTTTCTTGGTCAAGTTGCAAATTTTCAGAATCTTCATACTCTGCTTATTTTTATTCCCGGTTTAAAATGGCCAATGACAGCTATGCCACAGCCTAAATGCTTTCATGTCTTGATATCTCTTCTATGAAATAAACTAGCCTATCACCTTTAAGTTTTGTCTTCCACAACGTTTCACACAAAGTTTCATAGTATTTGTAGGATGTGTTCTAATTCTTCCCCTTAGTGTAACAACAATGGTCATTCCGTAATTTCCATTACAATCCACATTTCCCTTTGAAACCTCATTACCTTTACCTTCAATGTCCACATTTCTTGCAGCATTCTGTCTGATCTTCAGAGTGTTCAAAAAAAATGTCCAAAATGCTCTGATTACAGTAGGAAAATTTTCTGGAGTCCCCTTGCAAACTCTTCCTATAAACCAATTCCAAAGCTCTTCTATCTCTTCAGATAAAGTTACAGTTATATCTTTACTTCATAGTAGCAATGTTTTGCATTAGTCGGCTTTGCATTACTACAATGAAATATTCAAGGAGCAGCTAACTTTATAAAGAGAAAAGATTTACTTTGTTCACAGTTTTATTTATTTATTTGTTTTATTTAAGAGAAAAAAGACACATATAAGAAAGACAAAGAGCAAGAGACAAACAAAGGACTAGAGCAAATGCACAATAGTAACATTATAGGTTTACAAAACAGGACAATAGAAACTTGACAATGGTTGCAATATTGCGTATCGTTACCTTCAAAATGGTTGTTTATATTAACAGATATAGACATATAAAATTGATCTAACCGTATAGGTATTAACCGTTCTTTCTCGATAACTAATACATTCAACAGTGTGTTCATTTTAGTTATCTTACATATACATATATACAGATTTGTATCATTTTCCTGTTCCCTTCCCTCTTTCCCTCTATTCCTTTCCCAATTACTTTAGCTCTTTGAGCAGTTTTTTACCCTTACATAGTATTTATTGTAGATTTTGGATCATATATACTTTTTCAGTTTCTTACACTAGTGAGACAATATGGTCTTTACACATGTGGGTTTGATTTATCTCACTTATGAGTATGATCTCAAGTCGTATCCATTTACTTATAAAAGTCTCAATGCAATCTTTCTTGATACCTGAGTAGTACTCTATTGTATACAAACACCACATCTTTTTATCCATTCCTTGATTGATGGGCACTTGGATTGTTTCCAAAATCTGGCTATTACAAATTGGGTTGCTATAAACATGAGCGCACAAATATAACTGTGGTATGATGTTTTCAGTTCTTCTGGGAAAATGCCCAGAAGTGGGATAGTTGGGTTGAATGGGATCTCTAATCCTAGCTTCTTGAGGAATCTCCACACTGATTTCCACAGTGGTTTCACGAGTCTACACTCCCACAACAATGGAGAAGAGTTCCCTTTTCGCCACAGCCCATTCAGCATTTGTCATTGGTTGATGTTCTAATCTTGGCCATTCTTTCTGGAGTGAGATGGAATCTCAGTGTTGTTTTAATTTGCATTTCCCAAAAAACCATTGATGTTGAACATTTTTTCATATATTTATTTGCC
>RJWM01026201.1:0-28385 GCA_004363535.1 Dasyprocta punctata | reverse complement strand
CTGCACCCAGCTTGTAGTTTTCGTATGTTAATCAGTAATAAAAAGTAGAAAGAACCGATTGTCCATTTCTGGATTGTGACCTTTAATCCTGATTATGTTAACTTCATTGGATGAAGAAATCCTTAGCAGATTAGAAAGCATGCTCCTGAGTGTGTCCATGGAGGTCCTGGAGGGATAACCTTGGGTGCCACTGTATACAGGCCCTTGCCTGCCTCTCAGGCCCTGTCCCCCACTTTGCTTCCTCACCCCATGAACTGAGCAGCTTTGCCCCACCATGACCTTCCTCCGTGACGTTCTTGGCTTGGAGCCAGCTGACCATGAGACCTAATCTCCTGCACCCATGAGCTGCGTTTATCCTCTCCTCCTTTAAGCGGTGGGTGGTGAGTATTGGCCTCCTGGGCAAGAACACTGACTCATACATGGACCGTGAATGCAGGCAGTGATCGCCGAGCTCCATGCTCCCCATCGGCTTGTTCATGGAGCCCGCTCTGTGTATGAGGCTTGGTCTGGTGTTCAGAGGCTTAGAGGACACTTCTCCGACCTCACCCAGCTTGCGTTTCAGTGGGAGAAGACACATCCCAGCAATTCGGCTGATGAGGCGCCTGCTTCCTCCTCCCTCAGACGCCGTGCTTCTCTGTGCTGTTGGCAGGCGTGGAATCCTGTGATCCGGGATGCCTTGGTCCCCAGAAGCACCATTCCTGTTCATCCTCTGTTTGCTTTATGTGGCACTCTGTGAGGGTGGGAAAATTTTTAATGTGGGAAAATCAACTTAGGTGAGAATAGAAAGGAAATAAAGAAAAGAAACAAAATTAGTTGATGTTTTCCTTTAAAATAATTGTTTTTCATGGAATCTATAAATGTTTGTGAAGTTTTAAAAGCACAAAGCTGTGGTGTCTCCTGGAGCCCTGTTGCTGGGGCCAGCTGACTTGTTTAGGACCTGCTACTCCTGCCTCCCCGACTCCACCAGGTGGCACCACGAAAGTACAGGCACCTTCCTGTCACCCAGAGGGACTTCTCTGTGCCGATATTTATAGCACTGCTTGGCGCCGACTCATTTAGTTGTGGCATTACCGTAATTGTAGCTTGCATATATTCTCATTACGTTCCTTATTGCTTGCAGTAACTGATATATCTGTTTGATAGAGTGAATCCTATAATGGTTATTCATATACACAGAGTAAAATAAATGCAGTCAAAAACATATGCTATTTTGAGCCCCAACCATGCTCACCAATGCCTTACAGGCTCCTGGTTCCGCTTTAACACCACGCCTCCAGTCCTGTGTCGCAGTCACTCCACGCGAGACAAGGTTACGGGGTTGGAGCTGGTCTTCACAGTCCTGGCATGACGTTCTCTTGACAAACAGCTGCAGAAGGTGTGCACCACTCAGCTGGGCTCTGAGGCTCCTTTACCATTCCAGGATCCTTTGCTCACTGCTGCGCTTTTGGGGCTGGGGAAACAGATCCCATGAACTCGTTACCACAGACCTCAGTGCCAAAATAACCTTCCGTGTTGAATCCGTACTGTCTGTGTGTGCTGAAGAATACCTATGCCTTTGTCTTTTGAAACTGTCATAACTTCCAGGAATTTATATTAAAGTTTCTAAAATGTGTTCCTGAACTGAAATAAAAATATTTCAAAGTTTGATATAATTTTCTCCGAAGAGCTAGATGGAGGGTGACTATTTTCTCTCACAGCAGCGTTGCCGTGTTTTTAGACTCTTTGGGTTTATTTATGATACTGATGGTCTCAAAAATACATTGCTGTGAGTGCATTGCTATTCTAAGAACTCTCTTGTACTGTAGATATAGAAGGCAGGTCTGAGTTTGGGCCCAAAATTTGTGCTTCATGGGCAATGACTGCATGCAATTTCAAGAGTAGTTTTTCAGTGCTAGATGAATGGATAAGGACTTTCATCAGGGTTGGTTCTATACTAATGATTGTGAAAGGTGTCGGATGATAGAAGTAGTTTAGGTCGACCTGAGGTCCTTTGCAGAGTGTCTCCCATCTTCCAGGCTCGAGAAGGAAACAGGAGACCAGAGCTGAGCCAGGACCAGGCAAAACAGCACTTGCCTAGAGCGAAGCGTTCACCCCTACCCCAGCCCAGCCTCTCCTCTGCTCTCCCCAGCTGCTTAGCCCCATCAGATGTGAGGGGAGTGCTCCTGAAGCATCCGTACCTTCTTCTTCTTGTTCCCTCCCGACCTCTGCCTGAATCTTGACCTCACTTAGTGTTTGAGATTCAATTCAGGAAAAAATAATCACCCCAGCCTCCATGAAAGATGGAAGCCCAAGGTTGGGACAAGCTGATAGCTTCCCACAGCTGGGAACTTCCCTGGTCCAGGGTGGACACCAGGCCTCTCCAGGTGCTGCTGGTGTCTACTGGACTCTAGAGAGAGCCTGGGTCTCCTCTTTCTCCCTGGTAGCTGGAGGCTGGTGGCATCGTGCAGTGTCTGTCCCTGCGTCTCCTCCCACCCGCAGGTCCCTCACTCCGTAGGGAGAAGAACCTTCCTGGGGCACAGGGAAGAAACCCTTTTCAGCACTGCTGAACCTGCACACTTGTGGGCTGCTAAGGACCAGTGGCGGGAGGAGCTATGTGAGTACGACTCCCGTCGCTTCTCTGCGCTTTCCTGTCTGAGGATTCGGACCCAAGGAGGTCCTGTGGCCTATGTGGCAATGGGAAGCTGTTGGTGGTTCCTGGCTTAGTGGTGAGAAATGATCCTTCCCAGCTATCTTACTGACATGACTTTAAAAAAATGAAATAAATAGAAAACATGCCACAGAGATAATGGCACAATAGTTATTTTCAATTCCTTAATAATTTTAAAATCAACTATCATCTTTCTTTGGAAAAGAATAAAAGGTCATTTCAATTCATCTGGAATCTAGATGCATTCTGGGGCTTTGTAGTCTTTTATTAGGTGGTCATTCAGGCAAGGGAGAAGCTCAGGAAATAGTTCACTGGACTCGAGGCATGACCCCGGAGGCAGAGCCACAATGGAAAGACACCAGACTACCGCGGGAGTCATTGGTGGTCCAGTACTGGGGAGATGAAGACGAAGGAATATGGAACTCTGGAGCAGAAACCAAACCAAGAAGTTTTGCCTCTAAAGAGTGACTTTGCATATCATCCAACCCAGCTTGGGCCCTTGGTTTCTCTCAGGAGTTGGTTGAGCTCAGGAAGGGACATTCTCCACCCAGTGAGCAGGGGCCTGTAAGATGTCAAAACGTCATTATATGCAGGGTGTTGAAAGGTATTTACCAGATACCATTGCAAGCAGGGTTGGGTGGACAGCTTGGAGTGGTGCCTTGTATATGTCTCTGTCTACAGCTCTGCCTGTACCCTGTCCTTATGTCATTACACATAATTTACCATCTTGGAATACAATAGAGTACCCCGGCCTCTGAGTGCTACCCAGCCATCAGGTGATGAGTACCAGAGGTGTGATGCAAAATGTGCCATTTTATCGAAAAATTAATGAAGATACATCAGCCTGGTGGTTATGAGAAACAGCTTCATGTGAAACCCCTGCTCCAGCCCGGACTTGCCGCATGACTTTGGGCATGATAGTGACTTCTCCGTGTTTCATATTCTTGATCTGTAAAATAAGGACAGGATAACTCCTTCCGCCTGTGGTTAATGTGAAGCTCAACAGTCAGTTTGTGATGGGCTTAGATGCCTTCTATTGTGAAGTGTTGGCAAAACCTTTGCACAGAGACTTCCTAGAGCGCCTGCTTCCAGAGTGTGCGGGGACCCAGGCGGGAAGGCTCAGACACTGCAGGGCGTGCCCAGGGACTGCGATGGGTGAGCGCCGGGAGCGCTGGCCACTTCTCTAGCGTCCGCACTGTAGCAGTACCTTTCTCAGGCCAGCATGTTGCACACGTGGAGTCTGTATGGGAAAGGATCTCAGGAAGCCAGCAGGCATCAAAAGTGCAGTTTTTTTTTTTAAAATAAAAAGATACTCATGCATCATTTTTGAAGCAACATGAATGATGATTTGGTGATATTTTTCTTGAGAAGCCACTGATGTTAAATATGCATAGACCAGTTGCCCCGAAAAGTTCATCATTCTTGTTTTATTGTAAAAGCCAACTGTCTCCAAGTCTTTGTGACTTCACTAGCTTTCAAAGGTTTCCAAGAGAAGGGTCCTGTTCCTGTAAGTACCCAGTGCATTTATTTAAAGGGAGTGAGAGGAGCGATGATCCCACAGGGTACTCTCTTTAATAAGGCATTGCATTTGGAAGATCACATCAGATTAACCAATTTAAAAGACAAATATTGAATTCATACGCAAGGCTATTTTAAGGCCTTTTTATTCATGCATATTAAAGCACAAATGAACAGTGATTATCTCAAATGGCCTGCTCATAGCTTTGTTAGCAGCAGATTGTGTGTATGGGTTTATAGGCCTTAAAAATATTCTCACAGATTTAACTGAAAGTTATAGAAATGGGAACCTAAAAATAAAAAAGCAAAGAATGAAGGTGATTCTTATAAAGTGCCTGCTTCTTCCGGTAACCGATTGCATACTTCAGGGTGATGGGGTTTCATTGACTTCACTACTGAGTGACTGGACAAAGTGGACAGAGCATGTGTTTTAGATTACAGCAGCTTTGAATTTCAGATTTTTTTTTTTTTTTTTTGGTACTAGGGATCAAACTCATGACCTTGCGCTTGCCAGGAAGGCGCTTACACCACTGAGCTAAATCCCTGGCCCTGAATTTCAGATTTTGACCCTGCTGTTTCTAGCTGGGTTACATTGAGCATGTTTTGTGCTCTAAAAAATTGGATGTGGTCATAATTCTTTTTGCCATATTCAATGTAATTCCACCGTTAGCGTCAGCTACTTTGAAACACTTTCATGGCCTTTATAGATCATTCATAGATAGAATTTCTAATGCTTCCTTAGGAAATAGACTTTGATTAGTGTATTTCCTTAAGCTTCATTAGAAGTGAATTTTACTGGGATGTGGATATACTCAAAAGTTCATTCACAAAACGTAGACTGCCTGGTACACACCAGGCATGCTGGGATACAACAGCGACAGTAGTCTGTCCTGGGAAGCGTCCCTTCTAGAGCATGTGCATGGCAAAGGGAAGTCAGTAATGAGCAAGCAAAGCCATATTCCCTCTACTACACAGGAACGCATGCTACAGAGGAGAGTTAAACTGGCTAAATTGGGACTCCCTGTCCTCCTCTCCACCCCACTTCCTGGTGCTGACGACTCTGTCCTGTGAGTACTCCTGTCCTTAAGTTGAGCCCTGCCTTGTGGTCGAGAAGGAGAGTTTAATTAAGAGAATTGTGAGTGTTTTTGGTGGAAGACAATGCTTACAGCTTTTCAGTTGAGAGTAATCCCAGTTTATGTTTGTCTCTAGGACTTATTAGGGTTTACCATTAGGCATCTTTTCTCAAAAATTCTATCTTTTGTCTTTAACAGTGTAAATGGTACAGTAGTGCAGCTGGTGTGGCATTCCCATGGCGTTTACTTTGAACACAATGACACATTTGCTTTCATTAGTTAAGAATATCTTGGAAATAATCTTACAGATCTTATTTCCATACTTTCTCCTCGGACTTACTCTCACGACTTTGGCATGGTTTGAAATCTGGGAAAATTTTCATATTGACCAGGCGGTTTGAGCAGGCAGGGAAGTGACACATTGGAATTAGGCTGGACAGTCCTGGCTTCTGATCCCTTAACACGCAGAACTGTCTCATTCTCTGGTCTCAGCTTTGGCTGGTGACTGGTTTGCGTGGGGCAGACTCCAGAACTCTCAATATCTGAGGTTTACCCCGAGCCGCCACTCCTTCTTGCCTTTAAGGACACTCATACATGTGACTCCCTGAGGAGCTTTGGTCAGCATTATTTTTTTAACCAAGGGAAACTAAAGATGCCAGAGGGCATCCTGCAATGCTATCTGTGGAAACTACTAGAATTTCTTAGAAAATCCCCCAAACTATAAAACAAATGAGTCAGTTCTCTGGTCTCTCCCATTTTTATACCAAGTTATTCTCCTCCAAACTGGACAGATTTCTCTAGTATTAGTTAAAAAAAAAAAGGATTCTTTTGTGTATAAATTAGAACATTTGTAAAGAATGCCTTTACAACTAGTTTGCAGCTCTAGCATTTTTGTTCGAAAACAAAGAATGTTTTACAAACACTCATCTTATTTCATTTTTTTCTCATTTCATTTTTAAATATCAATAGGAACGTGTCAAATGAATAGCATGTAGAATGAAGTCAGATGTTTTTGTCCACTAGTAGCTTACTGTGTACTTTATAATACTGTGTTCAAAGTATTGCTGGGCCCTGAAGAAGGAAAAAATAATTTGTTTTTGTCTTCAATTTCTTCTGTCTTTTAAATAACTTGATATCCCTCAGCAAGCATTGTATGTTAAAACCACCCCCTGCCCCCTTTTTTTTTGGTGCCAGGGATCGAACTCATGACCTTGTGCTTACCAGGCAAGCACTTAAGCCACTGAGTTAAATCCCTGGCCCATACTCCTTATTAATATCAAGGAAAAGTAACTTCTCAGACACATTCAAAAGTCCAGTGCTTAGAGAACTGAGTAGAGCTCGACTCTGAGCAGTCTGACCATTGTGGCCACCACACGGATATAAGGACATTGGGCTGGTCTTGTACATAGTTTCCATGAATAGCAAATGTTGGCTTAAGGGATTCTTCAATCACTATTAAAAACTGAAAGCTTTGAAATTTTTCCCCGCTCAGAAACTGGCAGCTATCCTGCCACGTTTTCATGGATATGAACAGAAGACCCAAGACTCTTACCTCAGAGACAGGGAGCTTTGTCACTCATGGTGCAGCAAGTGGCCTGAGCTTCATGCTTGTATGGGCTCCCTTTTTCCCCCAAGTGTCCCCTGGAGTGGCCCAGGTGGGCATTGCATGCACAGTGGGTATGTATCACCACACATTGAGGAGCCTTGGTCTCAAGGGCCTGTCTTCTGCAGCTGCTGCAAACAAACTCAGACTCCCCCATTGTCTGCCCCAGAACGAGACCCTGTGATATCCTGGGTAGATCTGCTCTTTGCACTGGAGGGAGGCTCCATCTGCATTGTCCGAGACTGTTTGCTTAAATAGTCAAGACACGGTGGGGGTCTCTGGTCAGTACATGACAGCATTGACATACATCTCCGTTAACAGCACACACACAAATATTTGGCCTCTGATCTTGAAAGCTTGAAGATTTGCGACTTCATCCATTTTTGCTGTAATCCAACCAATGATCCCTACTGAACATTTAATTTGCTTCTTTCTGTCCTCCCTTGTCCCCACACTGACATCAAGCATGTCTGTATTCTTCACATCACTTAATGAATTTTTCTGATTTTTCTCTTAAAACAAATATCCCAAGGGCATTCATGTCCAATATCTAGTACCTTGCTTACCACTGAGTTGTCTCTAGGGACAAATGATTTTGACTGAATTGGTGAGTAAATGTTTTCTTGATTTCTCTTAGTGAAAATAAAATTTAGAATACTTGCTGTTTAATTATATTATTGATTCAAACAATAATAAAGCAGGAGTATAAACAGAAAGTTGTTCTCAAACACTTATAAATGTATGTCAACCACACAATTTAAACTAGATTTGGTACTGAAGAAATGGTTCCATTTCTTCCATTCTTTAAATTCTTTTCCAAATTGGGCATATCCCATGGTTTTCTCCACCCCTAGAAGATTGTGTTATCTGATCTTGCAGTTGGTGGCAGAGTTGCAGAGAGGGCAGAGTTGTTGGGTATGAAAGAGTTGCCTGCCTCCAGGTACTGCTGACCAATGAGCTTATCCAACTGTGCAGAAGGCAAACATCTTTGATGTCATTTCTGCACTGGCCTGTGGATGTTTCTGTGGTACCCAAGTGTGTCAAGCAGTGACTAAATGCTTTCTTTTAATTCATGCATCACCTACTTCTCTACTTGATGTTTCAAATGCATTTTTCCAATTTTTACTCTGAGAATAAATTCTCAGCCCAAACTATACATACATGCTTGGAAAAATCTTTGCAACATGAATACTGAATATTTGTATTGCCAAGTTGGAAAGTTTTAGTAAGGTATAATTATTGTATTTCAATTAACAAAAATAGTGTCACTCACCTATTAATTGAAGAAGATATTATATTTGTAAATACAAATTAAGGTCATTAAATTCAACATTTGTTTCCAAGTTTTTAATAATATGAGTTGAGGTAAGAATGAGAAATTCCTAGACTGGTTTATTATTTACCTAATACTGTCTACTTTCGTGTGTACAGATGTATTGCTTTGTTTAGAACTGGTTGAGAAAGTCATGATTTTCTTCAGGGTATCTGAGGTTGGGTGATCTTGTCTCCCTTTGTCCTGGGGAAGCATTTCCTATTGCGTTTCCTGGTGTGTCACCGTGGTGTTGTTGATGGGCTGGTAAACTCCTTCTTCCTCTTCAGATCAGTCTTATTCCTTCAGACCCTGTTGCTAAACTCAGGCTCTCATACTCAGTAGAGATTCAGGAAATGTGTATTCAACCATGGGACACATGGATTCTATTTCTAGGTAATTTCTCCTGCATACCAAGGGTAGAGTCTTCTTGCTTGATGGGATGGTGAAATTAGAGGCACAGGATTGCCTGGAAGAGGCTGCTTCTCTCACTCTGAACATCTTCTTGCTCATTTTCTCACTTGCTCTCCCAGGATCAGACTTGCATTTGACCTTGCCTGAGGTTCCTACCTGGGGACTCCTGTGCTTGGCTATAGCCCCTGCTGTGGTGTGCAGACTGTAGTCCCTGCTTGGTTCTTATTCATCTAGTTGGAGCTCCAGTTCTCTCAAAGAAAAAAACGCAGTGAAGTCTCATGGTTTAGAAGGAACGGAGATTTTTGTTTTACCTAAAGTAATGGCAATCTCAGAGGTGGAAAAATGCAATTTAAACACTTTGGAATATCATGCAACTATTTTGGTTTTGAATTGGATTCATGTGCATTTGCATAAATATTGCCATTTTTCTAAAATCACCAGTTTAACTTCAAAATAAATATTTTAATATTATGGCTAGTTCATGGGAATTTTACAATTAAAAAAATGGCAAAAGTGTGCCTTTAGTATTTCTTAGAAACATGTACATTTTAGCCAACATCTTGGAAAGTGTACCTTCTTCTGTGTGAATCCATGCTACTTATATATGCTGCACTACAGCACCACATACTTGTTTGGGGGATATGTCTTGCCTAATATTAAATCTAACCTAAGATATTTATAATTTACTGGCTTCAAACAGGAAAGTGTTATAAAATTTAAGTTTTCTAAAATATGGTAGTCATGATCTTACACAGAATCAAAAGTTAGGAAGATCAAAGATATTTTGGAAACTCTAAAATGCTCCCTCTTTAATAAGGGGGCTTTGAAGAAAGGGGAATTGGCAAAAGGTGATTCTTCAGTGCTGTGCTAAATTAGGTCAGGGCTGGGGGCAGGATTGATTAGACTCGGTGCAGGGTTGATTAGAAAGCTCAAGGTCAGGGCTGGGGCAGAGCTGACTTGCCTAATGTTACCAGTATGTGTGCTGAATAGACTCTAAATGGTTGGGTGTCTGATCTTTGGAAACTCAGCTGAAAAGCTGGGAGAGTGTATTCAGAAGCAGAAGTAGATCTGCTTTGTCCATTAATGCGTTCATGACGGGGCTGTAATTTGTATGTCTTGCTGACAGATAGCTCTGAAGCACCTGTGGTACCTGCATGATTGTCCCATCAGATGGTGTAGGACAGTCGCATCAGGTTTTACAAGCTCCCTGATGGGACAGTCGCATCAGTATACAGGCCACCAGACAGGATTCTGTGCTGCCTTAAAAAATTCCTGTTCTGTGATTGTCTTGAGATTGAAATTTTAACGTTGTCTTATAATTTTTGTTTTTCTCCATGAATAAGCACCTTGAGACTGGGATCTGCACCTTGACTGTGTTATTTATTATTATTCCCATAACACATGGCTAATTATGCAGAAGAAAAGAGCATTATGAATAGTTGCTGACTTGACTTGGTTTATTAAAAAGGGATAATGAAGCCCAGTGTTTATGGAGAATGCTAAAGTACTCCTCCAGAAAAAAATAGTCCATTCACTGAAAAAGTTCACTCTAAAAACTCTAGAAGTGTATTTTTAAAAAATACAATATTTACTTGTTATGGCTATAGTAATCTTGTACCTGTTGCTTTGAACCTGGAAGTTTTAAGAGATGAAATAAAATAGGTAATTTGTTGGCTGACGGCTAGAAAGAATTTTTTCAAAAGTTTCCACTTAAATAAAGGTCACTTCTGAGTGGCTGTGGGCGTGTGTCACTTTATGTGATGCTGGCATCTTGCTGGTACCACCTCAAAAGAGTCCTCCAATCAGCCCTGTGTGTCTGTTGGTTCGATATCTTGGGTTTCAACCAAATGCAGGTTGAAAGTATTTGGAAAAAAAAGTCCCATCTGTAGTGAACATATGCAGATATTTCCTCTCGTCCTTCACTAAACAATACAGTGTTTCAACTATTGACACAGCCTTTTCATTGTATTAGGTACTATAAGTCATCTGGAGGTGGTCCTGCGTATGGGAGGTTGTGTGTGGGTTATAAGCAAATATGGTACCATTTTCTGTAACAGAGTTGAGCCTACATAGATTTTGTTATCCTAGGGGGTCCTGAAAGGAATCCTATGTTCTCCCGGATGTTAAAGGACAGCTCACTTCCTGGGAGTCAGGCAATGCATGGGAGAAGTTATCTGTAGGGATGCGGACCACATTTCTATGGGAGACGAAACACAGCAGTACTGACGCTGCCTATTTGTAGACAGGAGGAAAATCACTTTAATCCTATTATCTAGGACTGCCAGGCCCTAATTAGACTTTTCTTTTCTCATTCTCCTGCCCCAAGGCTTTCAATTCTGCTTTATAAATAGAAAGTCTCTACTGACACTTTTCCTCATCGAAATAATAAGTGAGTAATTAATAATTAATGTTACCAGGGCACCATGCTTGAGGAATCTTGTAGTGATCACACCAGGCATGTGGGGGTAAGAAGATAGAGGGGAAATATTTTGAAAACATTTAAGTTTTGGATTTTGTAACATTTCTGATTGTCAGGGATTGCAAGGAGAACAAGACAATACAGAACACATAATTTATAGTATTGTTTGTAATGGTCACCCAAGGAGCCAAATACAAAGAAAGTGCAGGAAATCTGTCCACACACTAAAGACCTAGAGAATCCAACTGAGGGCCTGGATCCCATGGAATATCCTGCACAAGTCCAGCTGAAAACCTAGAGCTCAACTGGAGGCCTAGAGCCCACAGCAATGATTCACGCAAGTCTGCTTCACATATCTGTGCTGGGAAGGCCCCAAGGTCAGCGGTTGGAGCAAGAAAGTCTGTGCCAGCCGAGATGAAGGCTCTGTGCCAGCAGGCTAAGGGTTTTGCCCTGGAGCCAGGAAGCAACACTCAAAGTAAGGACCAGAGTTCCCTGGAAGAGTGCCACATTCATCCTCAGTGACAGTGAGGTCCTGAGCTCCTCCAACGAGAACAGCCCAGTCCATATCAGGAAGCCAGCATGACAAGCTTCTCAAGATGATTGAACAGCACACATCTTCACCTCAGGAGGCAGGAAGCGATGCTAGAAGGCAGGCCCAGAGCTCCCCCAAAGTGAACAGCAGCCATTCTCAGCGACAAGGTCCCGAGCTCCTCTGATTATGAGAACAGCCAAGTTCATATTAGGAAAGAGGCTCAGCAAGCTCCTCCAGGAGAATCAACAGCACCAGAGAACCAGCAGCACCAAACAACAACAACAACACCTCTTCCTCTCCAGGTCTTCTTTTTATGTTGGCAACAATTCCCAGGTGCACCATCTACATGCAGCACCACACTGATTTACTTTAAGTGATGTTTAAATTGACTGTCAAGTTTTCAATATACCTCACATAATGATGACATTTTGCTTTTCATTTATATAGAGTATATATATTATGTATTAACTGGCTTAAATTCTCAGAGAAGTTTTAGGTTCCTACTTCAATTGAGGGAAAAGTACAGAGATTTTCGTGTACCCCTTTCTCAACAACGGCCACCCCCTTTCATTATCCGCATCTGCCATCACAGTCACATGTTTGTCACAGTTGAGCAACCCACAGTGACACACCATTGTGAACCCCGATCCCACAGTTTGCAAAAGACCACACCTGGACACTCTCCGTTCTGTGGGTTTGGACAGAAGTACAGTGGCATCTGTTCGCCACTGCAGCGTCCTGCAGAGCAGACTCACCGCCTTGAAGACCCGCCGTGCTTTCTCTTCATCCTTCTCTCTCACAATCCCGACAACCACTGATCTTTTTACTGGCCCCATGCTTTTGCCTTTTCCAGAATGTCATACCTTTGCAATTATAGTAGGTAACCTTTTCAGACTGGCTTCGCAGTAAGCACTTAAGGTCACTGCATGTCTTACCATGTCTTGATAGTTAATTTTTTAGAGCAGTGAATAATATTCTATTATCTGCACGGACTACATTTGATCTGTTTATCTCCTGAAGGTTGTCTTGATCATTTCTGTATTTTGGCTATTATGCAAAACATGTTATGCTTTCAAAGGAAGTTGCTTGTATGGTATCTTGTTTAAATGAAAGCTTTTGCAGAAATAAAAGTGAGACAGAGCTGGGGTGTTGCAGATATCGAGGAGACAGCGAGGAGGATTTGGGACAGTACATGGCCACCGGGTCATCTGGGGTCCAGGTCTTTTCTGTTCATCTCTTACTTCACCTGCAGTGGATTTGGGGCCCTGTTCAGGTAGTTGATGGATTCCATCTTGGATTACTCCGAAGTAATCGTGTAGGCTAGATGAACCACACTCTCACTCTGCCGTGACACAGGCTTTGTGTATTAGCATTTCCTGTGTGTGTGAATTCAAGCAAATTTCTTAGTCTCTCTGAACTGCATTTTTCTCTTCTAGAAGAGGATTCAGTAGTACTTTATTGGTGAGGTGTACTTTTCTGCCATAGAAAAAGTGGTCAACAAGTGATTGTACTTCTTTATGGAACCCAGGGCTTTCTAACTGGTTACTGTAATGGAACTTACCACTTTCTAACATGGTAACTTCCAAGTACTTGCAGTTCTGCATGGAACTTACGGTTTTCTAACTCGTTACTGTAATTTGAAATCCCAGGATGTTAACTGTCTCTTTTCCCCACAAAATTCTGATCCCGTGAGACATGTTTATCTGACTTGTTTATTGATGGATCATCAGTGATGGAAAAGTATCAGGTGGGTAAGGAACACATCAAATAGCTGTCAAATGAATGAATGAACAGTTTCCAAATGGCATCATAGAAGCTGCTCTGTTCCTTCTGTTGTATTTCAGGCAGACAGAATTGTAGCAAGTCATGTTTGTCTGGTAATCAAAGACTACTATTGGCAGGTCAATTAGTTGTCTTTGGGTTCCTTCTGTCAATAAATATATTGAATCTGGATACCCACTCTGCTGCAGGATTTCCTGGTTTATCTCCAAGACACTTGGGCACCAGGTCCCTTTCTGCTGGGTAAAATGGGAGTGGTGATGAAACATTTTGGCTAATCTATTTTTAGTCTTTGTGTTTACTTTTTCTTTCTATTTTAACATGATTTTGGCAGTTGCAACTTAAAGGTCATCTGGCTAAAATAAAATGTGAAAGTCACTCTAGACACGTGATCCTGACTTTTGTTAGGGACTTTGCCCATGTGTACTGCCCATTCTCCATCTCTTACAGCCTTGAGTATTTCACACATGGGCATGTGCCCTAGGCTTTGATTGCATGTGTAGTGTGATTGTGTAAATGTGAAATACTTCAGTGTTGATGTGGGTTTCACAGTTAATGGGAGCAGGGCGTTGGGGGTGGGTGCCTGGGGACGTGCACCTGAGTTCCTGATGCCAGGTCAGGTCTGGTGGTGGACACGGAGGCACAGGGGCATGTGTGGTACAAGTTTGACTCTTCTGTGCAGTGCTGACCTTGCGGCAAGAAGTGCTGGCCTTTGGCCATAGTTATCTAAGGACAGCAGCTTGTCGCCGTGAGTGAAAATATCTTGTTTCATTCCTGCTGATCTACCAAGGGCTTGAATGTTGCTGTGACTTGAAAACCACTCCTCAAAGCTGAAGGAGAAGAGGCAGGGTGTCTGCTGTAATCTGTGTTTATCTGGAAGTGCAGGGGCGGCCCTTGTGCAGCCGTGGGGATGATGTCAGCATTGGCCATGGATGGGCTGCCACTTAGCAGCTCTGAAAGAGCATTGGAAAAACATCAGGAGCAAGGCTCCCCAAAGCATGCAGGGTTACTGCCAAGGACACACTCACCTGAGCAGGCTGCCTCAGCCTCTCCAAGGAGGTTTGTTCCGGGATGCTGTGGGGTCAATGCGGGATAGAGGGCCCGGCTCTCAGGGCAAAGGGTAGGATTTGCTGCCAGCCCTGGTGCTTTGCGGACAGGTTGCTTTGAGAGCTGCTCACGCCTTTCCATGCCAGCCCTATGAGCTCAGGGACTGGGTGCTGGACTGAAAGGCCATCCATTTATTTATTATATATCTGTTTTGCCAAGTGCTTTTAATATGACCTAAACTGCTGATGGTGAATGTAGAGTTTAGTATACAATTATTTTAAAAGGTTCTCTAACGCAGAGAAAAATACATGGAGGAACATATGAAGAAGAAAATGAGCTTCTTTTTACCCCTTTCTTATTTTGGGAAATTTGCTTTACAGTCTCCCAAAGCTGCAATGTAAGGAAGGGTTTTGCCACCACAATGCTTGTGTCAATTTAAATAAGACATACTACCTTCGCCTTTGGTCCTCTTTGCCGTATGAGGCATTTTTGAATTCAAATTGGGCCTTTTTAATGTTCTCAAACTGCAAACATGGCTCTTTTTTTTTCCTTAATGAATGAGCAAAAGAAAGTTGACAATCTTATTTATTAAGTATATTTTGAAGAAATTTGCTCAGGCATTTTACATATTTTTGATTATCTATACACTGTCTCACGAAGGAATACAGTTTGTCTGGGTGAGGAGATAGACTTATTCCCTTCTCTAATTATAGATACCTGGTGTATTTATTTTACATAGTCTGCTGTTTGGCTGACTTTTGAGTGGGGATCAGGTATGAAGAAGAAAGATGCCACCAACATCTCAAAGCCGCTGATGTACGGGCGTGAGGCGGTGCCAGTGAAAATACAGCATCACATAGCTGCAAGTTAGAAATTTGCAGTGGTTTTTGAAAACAGTGCACTTGAAGTTAACATTCACTTGGGCAGCCTGTTATAAATTTGCACTTGGAAAGTAATGGGTGACAGTTTTAGAAATAATGTGCCCACTGCACCCCAGCTTGTCACAGCCCTGCCCACCCAGAGCTCCTCCTAGCACCCCCAGAGTTCCATTTCGAGAACACTTTAGTTTTTTAAACTGTCAAATACCTAGCTCCCTTAAAAAATTCAATTTGAGTCTTTTTTAAAAAAGTTGTTGGCAGATTGGTTTTCCATAAAATTTCTGATACTTAAAGGGAATCTTAAGAACCAGATGTATTCACAGTGTGACCTGCAGTATTTGGCACATTCTGTGTAATTGTGGCCATGTGCATTTGCTGCCATCTCTGTAGATTCCTTTGGGGTCCTCCCTACCTTGTGTTAGTAGCCCAACTTGAATTCTGTTTGCTAGGGGGATTTTAAGGGAAGGCTGAGATTGTGCACAGTTTCATTTAGAATGAAAGAAACCTTTGTACCCCCAGCCTAGCATAGCTCCTGCTCGTTGTCATTCTGAAAACAGGTTTCATGAGAATGCTAGTGTTTTGTTCTTTTGAGCAGTTTTCATTGGAACCTGAAGAACCCACTAATAGCTCGATTCTGCCTTCAAGTCTGGTGTCTTTCATCTGGACCAGAGCTGCTGGGCAGCTCCTTTGAATTCAAGGGCGTTTGTGTTACTTGCTTGTCTGAAAATCAACAAAACCTTCAAGAAAGTGGTGTATCAGCCCTGCCCCCGTTTTGTGTTGATTAAAGTGGCCTGGTAAACATGATAGTGTTAACCTGTTTTCCCCTGGAACTAACCATAAAGTAAATAACAACCAGAAACCAAAACCAGTCAAACCAACCAACCTGTGAACACTTTTTTTTTTTTTTTTTTGTAACAGGAATGAACTCAAGACCTTGTGCTTGCCAGGCAGGCATTTGTGCTGCTGGGCCATATTCCTGGTCAATTTGTGAGCACTTTAAAAAAGCAGTGTTGAAAGTAAGACTATATAGTCTTAAAATACAAAAGAATACACGAAAAGAGTCCATATTAAACTGTTCTCAATCAGAAGGAACTTTATAGATTTCTAAAATTTGGCTTTCCACAATCTTTTAACCTGATCCTGGGTTTTGAGTAGGCCTAAATGTCATTTTGTTGTCAGAAAAGAGCTCGTAAAGGCAAATTTTATTCTAGAATAAAACAAGGAAATGTTGTAAGTAAATACTTCTGATCTGGGCACTCACACATATCTTGTTTAGAAAGCACAGACCACATCAGTTTAGGGATTTAGGAACTCGAGAACAAACTCTTAAGAGGGTATATGGCAGACACACACTTCACCCAGGTGGGATTGGTATTTCAGTGCAAGACTCAGATTAATCACTGATTATCCTGACCTAAGGGCAGTCATGGATAATATGCTCATGGACAGAGAGAAGAACTGAGTGACCTTAGACTATGAAAGGTCCAAAGGTCCAGTGTCGCTTCACAGAGTATTATCCTGTGCAAGCCAGCAAATTTTGCATTTGGAGTCATTTTATAAACGTTACTTGCGCATCACGTGAGACGCGATGCCTTCGTCTTGTTTCATGTGCACATGGATGGACTGAGCAGGACAAAGGTGGCCTTTTCAGGGAATAATGAAGGAGTAGCTGATCTAGTGCAAAACTGGGGAAGCCAAAGTGGGGACCCGGTGGCCTCCTTGGGGAGCACTTGGAAGTGCATGAACTCTGAGTACTTAAACAGGGAGAGCACAGACTGCCCCGGGCTCTGAGATCTCTGTGGGTAACATTTCTTCCTGAAGGTGGAGATAAAGGTGAGGAGGCCTATTATCCACTGCGATTTAATGCCATTTTAGAAGTCATAAACAGTGCACTTGGACACGGAGGGAGCTGAGAACATATGCATGTTGAAAAGGAAAATATAAAATTATTCTACCTTTTCGATCTCTGAAGGCAGCACAATGAATTATAAGAATTGGAACAAATAAGAGTTCAGCAAGGTTACCTTGTAAAATAAATGTGTAGCACTCAACGATTTTCTGTTTATCAAGGATCGCTGAAGAATAGCTAGCAATACAATGTGATCCCACTCATGATGGCAGAAAACATGCAAAATACCCAAAGATAAACTTAAGAGAATGTGTAGGACCCAAAGAGGGAAGACATAAAATTTAAGTGAGTGATATTAAACGAGATAGGAGGAAAAAAAGGGTATCCTGTGTTTTGGGAGTTGTAGATCTTGTTTCCATGTTAGAGATTGTGCTTAACATTTTAACATATGTGAACTTTGTCCTGTGTGGCTTTATATTCTGTTTTCAAATCTAAATGATGATGATAGCAGCAAGCATCTCTTGTGAAAAGTAGATGTGCTAACGTGCAAAAATAGCATAGAGAAGCATCTGCTGCAGAGTTGGACCCTAACAAATGTAGATTATTCTCTTCCAGAGATTTAGGTCCCTGTTGTCATTTGATGTTTGATTGCTGCTTAACAGTTTTTTTAGGCGTGTGTGTTTACCTGGGTGTCTTATCACACCTTCCCAGCCAGTTCTTGCAGTGGTGTATATTATGAACTAATGTGCATGATCTTTTGTATATCTGAAAACTTAATTCAGTACTGGCTGTGTGGTAAAGGATTCTAGGTTCAAAATCAAAATAATCTTTCCTTCAGAACTTCGAAAACACGACTCTGTTGTCTTTGTCTTTCATCCGGTGTGGTCAGTGAGGAATGGGGTGAAAAGCAGGTTGCTGCTCTTGGTGGGCAGCATTTTCTTGGCCTCATGTAGATAGCTCTTCATGTTTTTCTTTGTTGTAGAATTTTACTTCTGTATATGCAGGTTTTTCATGCCGTCTGGTAGCCTGTTGTAACCTGAAATGTAGAGACTAGTCTCCTACATGTTTGACCTTATCCCTCCCTCCCTGTCCCTCCCCCTTCCTTCCTTCCTTCCTTCCTTCCTTCCTTCCTTCCTTCCTTCCTTCCTTCCTTCCTTTCTTTCCTGCCTTCCTTTCTTCCTTCCTTTCTTCCTTGTTTCCTTCTTCTTCCTCCTTTTCTCCTTCTCCTTCTTTTTCTTTTCCTCCTCCTCCTCCTCTTTCTTCTACTCTTCTTCTTCCTCTTCCTTGTCCTTCTCCATCTTCTTCTTCCAGTATTTCCTCCCATTTGTTACCTTGTTTCTTCTTTTCTGACCTTTTATGCAGTGGGTCCTAGAAGTTACATATGTCTCCTGGTCTAGCTTCCATCTTTCAGCATGCCAATTTTACATTTATCTGTGTTCTGTTTGCAGCTTAACACATGGACTTCTATTTTTATTTAATTGTCATTCTTATTATGTGACTGTGGAGTACGTTTTCTTCCATTGCATCTGTTCTCGTTTCCTTGTACAATATGATGCCTTAAACCTCTAAGGACATTAAGTGTACTGCACTTTGAATTTCATACTTGCTGTGTTAACTCTGCTTCCTCTGATGTCAGCTCTTTGGTGTCTTTTTATGTTGATGTTGGTGTTCCCCAAATTCTCAGCCTGGATATCGTCTGGAGAGCATGGATCTATCAGTGGTGCAGTTTTGCTTTCTCTATCATTGGTGTTCATAGACTGAGGGTGATGAAATTGGGTGGATAGGAAGTTCTCGTTCTCAGGTGTCTCCAGCCTGTCAGCAGCCCTTGGCTTCCCACCCTACTTTTTGGGCCCAAGCACTGGCACAGTGGCTCTACATAGACAATTGGTGCTTCGGCTACTTGACACAGATTGGGTGGGCATGGTGAGCAGCCTCGTTCAGTGGTTCTGAGTGCAGTTGCCCAGCCGACCTCTGTATCTGCCATTCACTGTGCTGACCACCTCTGCTGCCTCTGAACTAGGAGTAGCCCTGGAGGCTCTGCACCACTTCCTGGTCTCCTCTGCAGCTCACCACGAGGGCCGGGGTTCGCAGTGAGATGAACGACTCTCCATGCTGCCTTCCAGGGATTCCTCTGGACTTCTGACCAACACAGCACTTTCTCCTTATCTTCTAGCACTTTCATGGACTTTATTTCTCCATGTATCTGTCCTTTCTGTCATTTTTAGGGCCGGTGGGTGGACGAGGAGCTGTTCATGTGCTCAGATGGCCATTGTGGCATCCCCCACCCTCAGTCTCTGCCGCATGACAAAGGTACACAAGGACCTCCTGGTGGGTTCTACATAAAATTCAGGGCCTCTGTTTGACTTGCCTTTCCAATAAGCAATGAATAATTGTGTTAGTGTAAGTCAGATTTGCATTTATGCTAAAATCCATTCTCTTTGGAATTTCCATTGCACCTAAAAAAAAAAAAAAGCAGTTGTTTATCCGAAACTCAAAGTCAATTGCAAATCTTGTATTTATTTGTGTTTTCTCTAAATCTGGCAGCCGTACCCAGGGGCAAGTGTGGAACAGGTGCTACACTGACTGCAGAGGCCCTGGTGTGCTAGAGGTGGGGACAGAGGAGGAAGCCCATGCCTCCAGGTGACTGCAGAATAGCAGCTCCGTGGGAGTTGCATGCTGAGGTCGGCCACAGGAAGCCCTCGTTCAAGGGACACTGGCAGAGCTGGTATCCGTCGGGCTCCATCCTGAGGCTACCTTTCAGCTCAACTCTGTGTACTGTTCACATCGTGTTCAACTGGGAATGAGTTTCTAATGATGAATCTGCTGATAATCACAATAAAAAACACTTCTAATGTGCTGCCATTAAGCCTACTGAGACACTTCTGGTGCTTGGGTTACAATGTAACATAATTCTTCTGTGACCTCATTAAAGTGTGCTCTTTAATTACACTGCTAATGCCTCTGTTTAATTTCACCAACCTTACAAATGTTGGATGGTGACGATGATGGTGACGGCTAGCACAATAGCTATTTGCTTACAGCCTTGAAGTGCCACACTCCATGAGAACTAGGGTGCTGAAGTACAGAGATCGCGTCAGGAATTTTTATATTGTCCTGATTGTGGGCAGCCAATGAAGCAATGTTAGCAGCTAATCATTGCTGACATCCTTGTCAAATTTTGTAAGAACTAGAAACACAGCTCTAGCTTTTATTTAACAGAGGAGCAGGAGTGTATCCTTTTGCTTTAATCTTGGGGAAGAAGTTCTTTAAAACCTTGCCTGCATGTTCAAGGTTTCAGGCTGGCAGTCAGCTCCTTTTTCCTTTGGAAAATCCTTGGCTGCCATCAATTCATTTCTCCTTCCTTTGCTGTTGTCAGGTGACAGGATTCGATTTGTCACTTTCAAGGCCCCAGCTTAGACAATATGGTCCTGCAAATAAAGAATGAGCTCCCAGGAGAGGTCAGGTGGGAGTTGCTTTACTCTGTTTATGCACGTATTGGCCTCGTTGTCTGTATCAGGCAGAAAAAGGTAATTGATCTTAATATTATCTGCCTTTGATAGATTTTTAAAAATAATGTGCTTATTTATGAACCACAGTGCAGTTCGATACGCTCATATAATGTGTCACAATCAGATCATATTAATTAGCACTTAGACCCCCTGAAACAGTTGTCATTTGTTTGTGTTGGGAACCTTTGTACTGTTTTCCAGTTCTTCGTAACATGTGTACTAAGTTGTTATGAACTGCAGCCCCCCCGCAGTGTTACAGAATACTAGTACTTATTCTTCTTATCTAGTTGTATTTTATCTGCTTTGCATTTGACCTCCCTCCCCTCTACCTTTCCCATCCTCTAGTTACCACTATTCTGGTCTTTATCCATGTATGAAATGGGTTGGTTACTTTTCTCTCATTGCTGAGATAAAGTACCTGACTCCCCAAATTAGGTATTTGATGCCCAAATTTAGCTCACAGCTTGTGGAGGTTTCAGTCCATACTGGGCTGAATCCAAGGCAAGTTGGCACATGGCAGAAGGGCAATAGTCCATGGCAATGGAAGACAGCAAAAGCAACAAAAGCCAAAAGGGAGGAGCATGAGAGGACACTCTTTCTGTCCCTTATACTGTATGTAGGCTCCCCACCCCAGGGTGGGTATAGCACTCACACCCATAGTCCAAGCACTGAACCATGAATCAATTGCAAACTCTAGAAGCCTTCCCCCATGACTGTGTGAAGCTTTGGGGGGACATCTAGACAAAAACCATAATGTGAAATAAACTTTTTTAACTCCAACATGTGAGTGGGATACTTGTCTGTGTCTGGTTTGTTTCACTCAGCATGGTCACTACTTTTAGCAATGTTGCTGCAAACAACAGGGTTTCAGTCTTTCTGATGATTGAACAGTATTCCTCTATGGGCACATATGTGTCACCTTTTTTGTATCTGTTTACCATATTTGGACGCTGTATTTGATTCCTTATTTTGGCTCTTGTGCATAGTGTTCCAGTAAACAGAGAGGGGCAGGCATCCTTTCAATATGCTGATTTCTTTTTCTTTTGGCATATACTCAGTAGCAGGACAGCTGGATTATATGGTAGTTTCTTTTTGTTTCTTTGCTTAATCTCTTTAGAGCTACTTTTCCCTCTCCAAAAGGATTTACATATTAATTGTTTTAACTGCACATATTTTATGAGTTAAGCTGTTTCCATATTTGGATGTGGTTTGCCTTTCTATTTGGTACCTTTTGTTATATATAAAAATATGTAATTCAGGGGCTTTTCTAGAGTGTATCACCTAGGGACAGGGGTGACCAGAAAACAAGCGAAACTCAGAATTCTTTTTCTTTTTTTTTTTTTTCTTGGTACCGAGGATTTAACTCACAACCTCGCAACTGCCAGGCAGGTGCTTATGCCACTGAGCTAAATCCCCGGCCCTATTTTTTGAGACAGGGCCTTACTATTCAGTTCAGGCTGGGCTTGAACTCACTTTGTAGCCCAGGGCAGTCTCAAACCCACAATGATCCTCCTGCTTCAGCCTCTCGAGTGCTGGGATTAAAGGCGTGTGCCACCACACCTGGCTTGAGAATTCTTATTATAGGGTTTTCATCTAACTTTCGTTGGTTAGTCATTTACCCCCTGTGCCTACATGTTCTTTTTGTCATGTTGTACTTATTTTTGATGCATGGTATGCTTTCTGTTGAGGTATGCCTATCTTTTTATGCATAAAGCCAGAGCTTGTTCAAGCTTTTATTAGGGATAGTATTTTGCCATGTTTGTGTGCATTTGTCTCCCTCGAGAGCTCTGCAATCTGGTATGTGTCTCTTTTAAACATGACTGGAAACTGGGGCCTAGATGGGTAGGTGTTTTTTAAGGATTCATCTAGGAATATTGGCCTTACTGAGAAATTGACAGGTGAGAGAAAAGAGCAGAAGTTGAGAGCAATATTTATGGGCAGAGGCTGGGAAGGCAAGATGACTAAGAGATGGAGTGACTCAAAAGATAGAAAACAAATACAGTGGGAGATAAAAGAAGGTAATGATGAGGGGAAAAGGGAGAGAGGAGAAAGTGGATCCAGCAGGTGAAAATTGTGGGACACTAAATGCAGAGTGATAGTTGATCCTGATTTTCAACTTGATTGGCTAGAGAACCAGCCAGGAGATTACTCAAACCCATTTCTGAGCGTCCAGGTGGATCATGGAGGCATGACCTTGGGGACATTCTCATTCCAGCCGCTTCTGCTGTGATATTCTTGCTTTCTCTCTGCCTCTGACCACCTTAAAGTAGCAACTTTGCTCCATCAGGCCCTTCTGCCATGCTCTTCGTGCCTTGGAGCCAACAGATCATGGACTGAACTCTCTGAAACCATGAGCCAAACCTCTCTTCCTCTAAGTCACTGTTTTCTGGTATTTTGTCTTAGTAATGGGAAAGCTGACAAATACAGCCATCAATAGACACTCTTGGGACCCCTCGTGGGACCCCCGCCCGGCCCGCGCGGTGCAGGCATGGATCAGGAAGCAATATGGACTGCCCTCTGAGGTCCTGATCCCAGGACCTTGGAGGAGAACGAGTAGGGCCCCTCCAGGACCCCCACCCGGCCCGTGCGGCGCAGGCACGGATCAGGAAGCAATATGGACTGCCCTCTGGGGTCCTGATATCAGGACCTTGGAGGAGAACGAGTAGGACCCCTCGCGGGACCCCCGCCCGGCCCGCGTGGCGCAGGCACGGATCAGGAAGCAATATGGACTGCCCTCTGAAGTCCTGATCCCAGCACCTTGGAGGAGAACGAGTAGGGCCCCTCCGGGACCCCCGCCTGACCCGCGTGGTGCAGGCACGGATCAGGAAGCAATATGGACTGCCCTCTGGGGTCCTGATATCAGGACCTTGGAGGAGAACGAGTAGGACCCCTCGCGGGGCCCCCGCCCGGCCTGCGTGGCGCAGGCACGGATCAGGAAGCAATATGGACTGCCCTCTGAGATCCTGATCCCAGGATCTTGGAGGAGAACGAGTAGGGCCCCTCCGGGACCCCCACCCGACCCGCGCGGCGCAGGCATGGATCAGGAAGCAATATGGACTGCCCTCTGGGGTCCTAATATGAGGACCTTGGAGGAGAACGAGTAGGACCCCTCGCGGGACCCCTGCCCGGCCTGCGCGGCACCGGCGCGCGGCCTTGGAATCGGGGACAAACACTAACCCCCTCCCCCCCGTCCCCCGTAAGCAACCTGCTGTTTCAGAGGTCTGGCTGGATTAATAGCAACCAAGGAACATCAACCAACTTTTGTTTTGTAGATTTGGCCAGGCCTCTGGGCAGCAACCCAAGCATCTCTTTATAGCAGGCAATGTAGCAAGTATGGGGGATTCTCTTCTGTCTTGTCTTTTATTATTAATAAAATATTAAAAAAAATAGACACTCTCTTCATAATGAAAGCACCTCTGAATCTAAATCCATGACACAGGAATTTCATACAGTATTTAACATAAGAGGGTCACAACAAGTGAAAAATATGAACAGTCTTCTGGTGTTTGGATTTAAGTTACTGTGTGTGCCTCATGAATTTTTTTAACTCCTAAGAATTTTAAAAAGCTGATGGAAAGAGAGAAAGGAATGGAGCTTCAGAATGGTCAGAAAAGCCCATCTGTGTAAGATGAAAGCCTCTTATAGATATTCTGAGTGTGACACCTCCCCCCATCTCCCTGTTTGGCCATTACAGTTTGTGGGACTTGAAGTCAACTTTCCATTGAGTGCCAATGACAGGGACACATTCTACACTGTGATCTAGACCAGAATAAACCTCCAGATAGGTCAGCACCAGGAACCCACAGAAGTTTCCGAACTCTGAACTGTGAGCCCAGTTCAAACAGAAGTGAAGTGGCCTGCATTACACCCGACATGTATTTTCCGCTGCATCCTCTAGCTGTTCGTGGTTGGGACAGGATTGTTCATCACTAACAGTTAATAAACTCTGCTTGTCCACGTGTCTATGGCTCTAAATTTTACCTGATGTAATTCCTCCCTGTCTGGACCTGGGTTGAGGACAGAAAATGAGAACAGAGAGGAGCAGTGAAGATCGCAGCCTGAGGTCTGATTTACAGGGCGCTCCTTGCGTCAGTCTGTTCCTGGGAGGCCCCTGAGTTATGAGGCTGCAGATCTCAGAAGCCCGTGATTCCCGCCTCCACAGGCCCGAGGACCACTTGTTCAGCACCTCCTCCAGCTGAAAGGCAATAAGAGCAGATTTGCGATGTACAATTTTTCCTGATTAACTGAAGAACACACGTGGCTTATTCATACTCACTATAGTGGGGTTACCACCTAAAAAACAAATCTAATTGACTAAATAAATAACTCTCAGGTTTCCTTGCCCGCAGCCTTTCCTTTATTGAATTATTAATGTCATGGCCCCTCCAGATCGGCAGCAGCTAATGACTGGTTTGTCTCTGGTGGTGACTATTCTCCAATCAGCTGTAAATTGTCCTGATGACTTACTTTGCTAACTTCCAGGGTGTGCTGCTGGCTCCATTTTCAGAACAGCTTTGGATTCAAGAGTGTTGTAAACATGAATCTATTTTCAGCATCATATTTTTTTTTCATAAGAAACAAAAACTACATTTGGTTGTTTTCCAGTAGTCTAAACCAAAGGTTCCTAACCAGGGGTGGTTTCCTCCCCCAGAGAACCTTGGCAACGTCTAGCAATAGGTTTAGCTGTCACAGCTGGTGGGTGTGTGTGCTCTTGGTGTCCAATGAGTAGAGATCAGGGACACCAGTAAGTATCCTTTGATGCACAGAGCAGGTCCCCACCATGAGAAGTACATTGTTCCAAATGTCAGTAATGCTACAATGGAGAGCCCTAGTTCATACAGATTGGAAAGGAGGAAAAGAGAAAGAAAGCATTTATCACAAGGCTTCTTGGGTATTTCATGCACTCTTTACTCAAGCAGTACCTTGCAGGCTCCCGTCATGCACCATGCTCATGGTGCACATCATGGTGTGCATGGGCATCCATGTCCTCAGCCTTCAGTGGCATCCTCTGGGCACCCTCTGGTGGAGGTAGCACTAGCCTCAGAGTGGCCATCTTCAGACTGCTCCCAGTCTGAGCTGCTCCTCCGGCTGAATGGGTTCTATTAATGGCTCTTGGTGGGGACATGCAGCTAAGACAGGCTGAGCATCCCTTATGGGAAATACTTGGGGCCAGAAGGGTTTCAGATTCTGGAGCTGTATTTTTAATTTGGAATATTAGTATATGCATAGTGAGATATCTTTGGTGGGGCCCAAAGTTATACATGAAATTCATGTATGCTTCATATATACCTTAAAAATGTAGCCTGAGGGTACTTTTGGTGTGTGCGGGTTTGGGTTGGTACTTGCCTCATGAGGGCGGCTGTGGAGTTTTCCATCTGTGACATCATGTGTGGTGGCAGCCAAAATGCTTTGGAGCATTTTAGCTTTTTGGATTAGAAACATGGGCAGCTATTTTGAAGATAACAAGATATATTATGCTAGCCATTGCTGATTTCCTATTATCTTGTTTTGGAGTCCTGTATCACTTTCACTGTTTTGTTTTTATTGGTTTCATTCTGTTCTATTTGATTTTATTAGCTCTGATGGTATGGGCAGTTATTTTGAACATAACAAGAGGCATTATGGTAGCCATTGTTGATTTCCTGTTATCTTGTTGTGAAGTCCTGTATCACTTTCACTATTTCGTATTGATTGGCTTTACTGTTCTATTTAGTTTGATTCTATTCTCTTAGAAAAAAGGAAATACTCAAGCTATTCCAGAAGAGGGATTCTATACTTTACAACAAATGCCTCTGCTTCTATGGAGCTAAAACTGCTTCTGTTTTCTTTGATCAATTAAAGTGCAGGGTACGTGATATGTGGGTGTTTTCAGTATGCTTTTTTAAAAGGTATAGCAAAAAACCATTAAGAAGTATATCAACTGAAGCAATAAGCATACGTTTAAAAAATAATAAGTATTTTTATTCAGAAGCTAAGATAAGGATGGAGTGAGCTGGGCCAGATTTTCTGAAGAGGCAGAGAATGGATGCTTTGAGCTCGTTCTGGGTCACTGGGAATCCTGACCCCTTAGAGCCTTCTGCCCGGGAGTGGCTTCTATCCCAAGAGCCCCCTAATGCCTAGCATAGAAGCATCCGCCTCCATTATCTTTTATCAGAAACACAAGAGTGAATAGTAGGCAAGCTGCTTAGCCTTACTCATCCTTAATGAAATGTGAATGATCAACTATTTTCCTTCTATCAGATTTGCGAAGGTTGAAAATTAAAAGAAAAAAAAAACCCCGAAAAACAAAGTTACCAGTGTGGCTAATAGTTGATGTGTCTATAGTAGTTGTCTGTCACCACTGACTGACCTAGTGACTCCACTGCTAGAAATTTAACCTGGATGTAAGTCCACCTCATTGTGCAATGTAGATGTTCAATGCTTTTAAAATTTTCAGTAGTGGGTATAAACCCTAAATGTCCACATATGGAACCTTGTTTAAATAAAGTAAGGTGTTTGGCCTCTCATAAGAATGGACTTAATCAGCTTTTGCAGATCTGAAACTTTGAAGGTGTACTGCATGGATGTAACTGGCTACAGGTCAGTGTCTTCAGCCAGGTGTCTCTATTTTGGGTTAGAATCACAAGTGAATATTTTAGAGAATAAACATCAGGCTATTCCATCAGCTGCCTATGTAAATGAAGTAGAATCTTGGGGATGGAAGGGAGGTTTTCTTTTCACTTTATGTGATTTATACGTTTAAAGATCACTGCCACATATTAGTTTAAAATGGAGAAACTTTTAATTGAAAACCCATTTATCGAGCACCTGTTGTCGAGTGCTGTCCTCAGTACTGATAGCACAAACATAAATCAGACATTTTTCCTGATATCCAGTAGCAAACATTTAACACTTCTTGACCTATTTTCTAATTTGGGCTCTGAGTTACTTTGTTACTCAGGACGAATAATTAAGTTGAATAGAAATAATATCATTTAGGACTGAGCAGGTGAATTATTTTTGCACATTTCTAAGCTCATATAAATATTATAAAATAGAAAATTAATGCTATTTTAAAGGCTGTGGTTTTCATTAACACTTGCTCCTTCTTTCTCCTGGTTTAAAACACTTTTGAGTGGCTACCCTCTGCTGATGGTCATGATGGATGACCAAGGAGGACTAAGAGAGATGAGATCTTGTTTCTTGAAGGTCCAGATGATGAAAGAGACATCAGATAACTAAAACTGAGATAAGGGGTGTGGAGATTTCCAGTTTTGTCCCCAAAGGCCTGAGCACACCCAACATTGAAAAGTCCATACAAGGAAAGGAAGGGCCGGTGGCACCAAAATGGGGTGGGATCCCAGCTCATCAAGTCTCAGGGGCAGGAGAAGGCTCGCCCTGTTTAACAAACCAGTGACCCATGCTGTCCTGGGCAAAGACAGCAGAGTGGGCAGGGCTGGGGCGGTGGGAAAGCCCATTGCATTTCCATGTGCAGAGGGGAAGCAGCCTTTTCCACCCTCAGGATGCAAACGGTTGTGTTCTGAGATGATGAGCAAAAGCCAGGAAAGCTCGACATAGAAAACGATGAGTTCTGTGGCAGTTTCTCCCAATTTCTCAGTGAATGGGTAAATCTTTTAAATGTATGGAAACTCTTTCCTGTGGAATACAAAACTTCCTAAACATCTTTAAGAACTGTGCTTCTCTGATGTGCCCATTTACTCCTTTGTATTTTTCAAGCCCGATTCCTGCTTCTTGGTGGAAGGGTCTCTCCTTCGTTTGATTTGTGTTTCTCACAGCTGGTGTCCCCAGGTGGTGTCTGGCTCCTTTCG
>RJWM01026200.1:0-28412 GCA_004363535.1 Dasyprocta punctata | reverse complement strand
CTGCTTACCTGTAAAATGAAAGTGTTTGAAAGTGAGTTTAAGATTCTTCCTAGCTCGTGTGGTCTTTGCTTCTATTTACCTCTTTTTTCTTGAGGTAGGGAGTGGAAGGATATTCAGAGAAATAAACTTGAAAGAGGAAATGTTCTGAGGTACAGTTTGTTAAACTCATTTCAAAGAAGAACACATTCTATTTTTCTCTTCAACTGCTTTCTTGTTTTAAGGTTTATATTTTCAAAATGACACTTTCTGAATAAATAGATGGGGGCAATAAAACCTGCCATAAAAGCAACCCAGTAAGGTGGCAATAAAATATGAATCATGGTTCCCAGGTTCAGTCGCATTGTCAGAATGTGCGTATCACTGAGCACTACCCTGACAACGGCAGTGTTCTCCCTAGTGGGGGGGTGTTCTACCTTAGGACCAAACAGACATCGATGGAAAAGAATGATATAAAAGAAACTATGTCTCAAAGCTAATCTGCTCAAAAAGCTACCATTTGGAAGAGTTGTAGCTGGATCCAAGGATAATCCAGCAGATAAAAAAGGGGGGTCAACGAATTGAGACAAGCAATTTTTGTCTCTGATTCTGTCTTTAACTTGATGTGTGCTGCTGAAGAAGGTCACCCCTCTTTATATATTGACTTCTCCATAGTGAACTAAGTGACATAATAATGCTTACTCTGCTCAGCTTTTTATTTTTTTTTTATAAGACTAATACTTTTTAAAGGTTTTCATTTTTTTTAGCTGGAAGAATCCCATGCAACTAATAAAGACTGTATTCATTTGTTTTCTACCACAAATGCTCATGAAATAAAATGAATGGTGTCACAGAGCAATTTGTTGAACTATATTTTGTAAGTACAAATAGGAATTTTCTGCATCACATATAATTCAGCCTATCGAATTAGGATGAACATTAACCAAGGAGAATACAATACAGAAGCTGTAATTTAATGATCACGCTAGACAACCGCCTCCCACTTAGCAAGAGGTTATCATAATTGTTTACATTTGGGTGTAGAAAGAAGACAAAACGTGTCATCATTCTTGTTGCTGCTTCTATTCTAAAAGGAAATGATATTCTCTGAAGAGTGCAGTCAGCAATATGAATTAATTAAAATTTATTGAATTTAATAGCAGATATAGAAATTTATATCAAATAAAGAATTTCTTTAATTTAAGACAAGAGGGTCTCTAGAAAGGAAAAAATCTTAGAGAGAGAGAGAGAGAAAAAAAGAAAGAATGACTTGAAACATCACTACAACTACATATCCAGCAGTTAGCACACAGTAATGGGAAAGGAATCTACACTGTTCCTCTAGACTCAACTCTTAGAATTTCCAAGGTTTCTATTTTGTTTGTACATTACTTTCAGGAGACAGATAGATCCTTACAGAACATGTATCAAAACTAGGGCAAACAAACAGAATGCCTGAATCAAAATGGGGTGCTCCTTGTGCAGCCACTTTGAGAAAACAGGTTTAGGGATAGGAGATGGTCATAAATAGTTTTATTTCCCCAACATTTTATATATATTTTATTTTGTATTTCTTTTTTGTGGCACCGGAGATCGAACTCACAACCTCGCACCTGCTTAAGCCACTGAGCCAAACTCCCAGCCCTAGCTTTTTGAGACAGGGTCGCACTATGTAGCTCAGGCCGGTCTTGTGCTCGCATTGTAGCCCTAGCCAGCCTCAAACTCACAACGCTCCTCCTACCTCAGCCTCCCAAGTGCTGGGATTAAAGGCGTGCGCCACCACTCCCGACTGACTTTCCCCAACATTTTAATGAAATTCCCCCTTTTTTTTTCCTATTCCTACAATTCTTCCTAAAATATTGAATTGAATGAGAGTTTAAGTCTTGCTTTGGTGCATGTTCTTGGCCATTGAACAGGGTTTAGAGATAAGGATGTCACCATATCCTCATCAGTTTGCTAGCATAAACATCTGCAAAGACTATGTGATCAGAGCAGTGAGATGTTTTATTTCTATTTAGGAAAAAAGGAAATCTAAATGGCCAAGACTAGGATTAGTAAGGGCAAGTATAACATCTGGTGTTTGATTAGATTTAGCAAATTAAAGTTACCTATTAGCTTATACAGTGCTTCATAAACAACATCAAAAAGCAGCATGACTTTGGAAGTCCATGAATATACCCAAATTTATAAGAGCTATGTGAGACAAGCAAAAAATTTATCTATAAATTTGAAAATATTTGTTGACTACAATATCTCAGGAAGTGTCCTAGGTTTACTTTGAAGAACAATTATAAGTACCTTTGAACTTGGTATGGGAACACCAGGGAGAACTGTAAATTCTGAATGGAATTCAAGCAAAATATTCAGCTTTCAAACAATACCATAAGGGCTCATTGTTAAAGAAACATTCTAATTTCAAGTTAGTATTTACCATTGTTGATGCACATTAACTCTCCTAAAATATTCCTAAAATTATATTGTAAAATATAACTTCTTGTTGTTGTCTTATATTTTATCTGAGAAAGATTGCAAATCTAAAAATCTTCAGAGATCAAACTTTCTTAACTCTTTATACTTTTATGTGATAGCACTTAGCCCGAAGTAAAATATAATCTTAATTCTTTACTGTAATCTAAAATGTGCACCAAAGGAATACAATGGGAATTAAGAGATCTGTTTTAGCTATGTGATTAATACAGTAACTATTAACCTTTGTTTTTTCACTTGGGAAATGAGGGCATTGGAGTACTATGGCCTTTCCAAAAGGATGTTTCTCAGAGCACTAATGCTGGTGACAATTTTGAAAAAAGGAAACTAATGCACAATTGAATTTGGAAGCATCACTTCACACATGGTCTCTAATTTATCAGGTTGAAGAAACTGAGGAGGAAGTGAATAAAAGGAACCGTTTAAATGCAAATTTTGTTATCTCAAATTTTCAGAAGCATACTGGAATAAACTTTGGAAAAGCTTATATAGATTATAAATACTAATATAATAAACACTAATGTTAAGAAATTGTTCTTTTCCATTTTTGAAAAATTATTCTTTGAATTGTTCTTTTTCAGTCAGTCTACAAAAGAAACAGACTAAAGTATTCTGAGGTTTTCAACCACCCCAAAATCTCAGGGACTTAAGGCAGCTTATGCAGTTTGCCCTGAAGACTGGCTCTTGTCTCCATTTTCTCATGTAGTTCTCACTGGGCAAACCAGCCTTAGTCTAGAACACCAGCTGTCACTGAGGCATTAGGAAAGAGAGCTGAGCGTGACCTACTGTTAATGCATATTTGGAAGCAAGTATTTAACTTGTGCTTAGAAAGACTACAAGTATCAGTAAACATGTTAAAGCCAGGTGTAGTGATGTATCCTTGTAGCCCTAGCACTCTGGAAGGTGGGGTAGCAGAATCACAAGTTCCTCCTGGGCAATTTAGCAAGACCATGCTTCAAAAACAAGCAAAAAAAATAAAAAGGCAAAGGACCTGGGTTCAATTCTCATTGTCACAGAGAGGGAGAGAGAGGGAGAAAGAGAGGAAAGGCGACAGGAGACAGGGAGACAGGGAGATTAACCTCCTGAAATAATCTCATAGTTAATTTAAACCTGACTGATAATGGATTTTGTGAATTTTATGTTGTCAAGCACTGAATTTTGTTGTATTTCATTGAAGAGCATTGGACTAAATTCTGGTAGGCAACATATGACTTGTGGATAAGTTTTATCCTTTTGAGACTTGTTTTTTACTTCTTTTAGGATGGTTCTTTTCCTAGGACTAATTTATCCTTACCTCTTTTTTTTTTTTTTTTTTTTTTTTTTTGCGGTACCAGGGATCGAACTCACAACCTCGCGCCTGCCAGGGCAGGCGCTTAAGCTACTGAGCCAAACTCCCGGCCCTAGTTTTTTGCCCTTACTTCTGAGATGTGACATTTCTTGGCCTCTACTAAATGTTACAAGTGTTCAAGGAGATTTATCTATTCCGTTCATTAAATTCTTGTCCTTGTATGAATTCTGGAGTTATTTAGTACCTGCTCCTCAGCAATTATTCTTTTCTCTGGCATTTTTGCCCTACCTTTTAGACATCCACTGTATGTATCCATAGGCTGATATTAAGCTAAAGATTCAAGGGGACTCCTCTGCTTATGTTTTGGACTTGTTTCTTTTCACAGCTTCTCCCATAAATGTCATATGAACTCAGCCTGCTTCTTTACTCAGGGAAGTTACTAGGCACTATTTGAACTTTTCTTTCCTACACTTCAAAGTCAAAATTTTCTGTAGGCAGAGAGCCTGTATAATCATAAGTCTCTCTCTCTCTCTTTTTTTTTTTTTTGTTTCTTCCTGTGAAAGATCATAGTGTTGTGCTGTCTGCTCTTCAAAATATGAAAAAAGTTATTTCCTACATTTTGGTCAGTTTTCTAGGTGCATATGGCAGCAGGCTAGTTCCAAACCCTGTTGCATTCTTATGATTAGAAACTCAAAACTCCTAAATCTAAATTTAGGTCTTGTTTTGCAAACACTTTGTTTTTCAGCATGGTAGAGTAGCATGTCTTAGAGGTCAACAAAATGGATTTCCTGTTTTGCCCTGGTAAAGGAGAAGGCTATAAACATTTGAAACTCCAAATACTATATACTTTCAATTTTGTGAAATGTAATTCTTAGAGTCAGTAAGAAAAGTACATATTGTCCTAGATAATTTTCAACACACATAGGCCAGAAGACCATTTCTAGCCAATCAACTTATTTTTCCCTGAAGCATTAAGACAAATAAAAATGATTCAGAGGATTTAATATTTATCTTGAAATCAGATACAAATTAGAATACATTTTAAGGAAATAGTATAAATTCAATCTAGAAAAATAGCTATACTTTTATTACACAGGATATTTTATGGAAAGCCAATGATTTAGATTATTTGGAGGAACAGATATTTTCTTATTCTAATTATGACATTAAATAAAAGCCTGAGAAATTAGCATGAAAGGGCTGAAATTCAGACTGTATACTGTGGTGCTGCTATTTTCCAGGCACATAACAAGTTGCCTAATAGATATTAACTGAATGACTGGGTGAATGAACGATGACAAAGAAAAATGTAATGTAGAAAGAAGGTGTTATTCTGATTTCCTTGAAGTAGTAAGATCTGAGAGTGCCTAATGTCAAGAATGGTGGATTTAGCATCAGACAAATGGTTGCATAAGCTTCTCACACAAGTTCTAGAAACCAATAATAATAATAAATAATGAATGAAACAATAATTATATAGTAACATTGATGAACAATAATAAATGCAATGAATAAATCATGTGCTATTGCATGTTTCTCTATTTATGTTTGCCTCCTTGATCCTTTACTATACCACTATGATGTAGACAGTATCATACATTTTAGAACTGTAGAAACTGAGCCATGTGGATAATAAGTTGAGCATGGTGACAGGGCAAGTTTGTGGCAGAATAAGCTGATAAATCTTAAGTCTGGTGATAGTACCATCAGTTTTAAGCACAGGGCTATACTGGCTTTGTGTACTGAGAAGCCAAATAGAGAGATGCTTATCTACTCTAAAAATAAAGGACATTTCTCTGGGAGTCAGAGGATAAAACTAACAATGTATGGAAAAACTGTGAAAATTAAATACATGAAGATATCTCTCAAGCCAAGAGCAGAAAAATATGAGAGAAGATGCCAATCATCCATGAAAGCACTAAAAAACTAAATTTCATATAAAAAAAGGTAAGATGCCCTGGTCCAATGAAGTAAGCCGCTGTTCCTCAGTGGTAGGCATCTCTCCTTATGGTGGAAGTGCATGTCTTTGAACTTCTTAGGGTAAACTATTCAAAATGAAATCCAGTATTCCTACTAATGCCGTTACACTCAGCAACGTTCTCATCGCAATTTGTCCATAATGCGGTTTTCTTATGAAGCAAGAAAATGCTGGACAGATGGTGTAAGTGGAAACTGACTTTTTCACATTCTGATTTAGATAGCTAAATGCTTCAAAAATTTAGTTAGTTATGGCTTTCACTGTCCAAAACAATGAACCCAGGTAGACTGACAAAATGGAATCTCTAGTGCATCATAGTGACCTAAATTTTGCTCTGGAAAATAACCTCATCTTGGAGCTGCAGTGTACTGACTTAAACTGCACTTTTTTCTTTTTAAACTTCTGCCCTCCTATTGTGGAGACCAAATTAAAAAAAGTTGTTATTTGTTCTAGCATATAGCAAAGTGATACAATATTGAAGACTTGAATGAAAAAGTCATATTTGAAATCATAAGACTAATCTTGGACATTTGCTACAACTACATGCCATTCTGAAAGCTTGACAGTCTTTAAATCATTGGACATGTGAAGCCCTAGGATAAAACCCTATAGTTAGTCTCATTCTATGAAGGACAAATTAAGGCTGAGTAAAATTTCCCACTTTTTCTATGGTCAGTGGACCTGAAAATAGTTCTCAGTCCCAAGTGCGGTTTCTGACACAGTGATATTCAATCTTCTAATCTTGCATCCTTTTAGAATGTAGAGAACAGAGAATATGATTCCAAACTGTGACCAACATATCCTTTTTATTTGTTTTATGATCTTGATGTTGTTTGCCAGTGATGATGTTACATTTGTTTAACATAACCAGATTTGAAAATGAAGGAAAAGAGTGTTTCCTCCACTCTGTTATTCAAATGTTGCAGCAATTGATTCTCTTTCAATACTTTGGCATCCCTTATAGTCAGCTGAAGAGTTCCATTTGGTATGGGAATTTCAGCGGTGGTCTCTCTCTATTCTATTTATTTCTCTGTATAGGATGTGATAAATTCTTTTTATTCTATTTCTTCCCTGTGGTTTAGGTCGTGGAGAAGAATAAAAGGGTTAAAGTTCCAAGGCTCAAAGTAGAACTTACCAGAAATGAGGATATGTGTAATAATTTCCAAATTGTATTTACGGATATCATTTTATTCTATTGATTGGAAACTGTACTCAGCAAAGGGGTCGTACAAGGGAGATAAGAGAGAATGAGAAATTTAAACAAAGCATTGATGGAGGTTTCCTAACAGCAAAAAATGAGAAGGCTGTGCCATCCCAGGGGAAGTGGGGGTGGACCTAGTGCCTGAAACAGTGAGAGACGTGATGGAATCAATGGTAGCGAATCCTGTAATTACTAAATTAGACTATTCCATTTCTGGATAATGCATGCTGCATTTTGATCCTGATTTAAAATCCAATTAGTTCAGGATCATCATTCCTGTTAGCTCTAGCTTCTTTTTGGTGGCTTTGAGAATACAGCAATAGCTTAGTGTTTTTGTGTTTGCTCTTTCATGTCTTTGAAGACATGGCTTTTTAAATCTATGGCAACAGGTGTGTCCTCCCCTCCACCTCTTACATATTTTACTGATTACTCTCCTGGTTTAGCCTCACATTCTCTCAAGTCATGGTAACCAATGAAATGCTACATTGCTGCACATTTGGCTTTGCCAATAAATAATGACAATCAGCCATAAAACCTTTGCCTTTGAAATTAGTTTTCTTTTAATTTTTTCATGTTTTATTTCCTATGTAGTATGCCTTTATGGATTAGTGTTATTACTTGCTGTCCCTTCCTGAAATCACTGGGCAAGTCTTACTTATAAAGAAAGGAAACTTCAGAGGAAAAGAATAGGTTTTAGGCCTGTTAAATGTGATATTTGGAAAAAAAATTTTTACATGCGTATTTGGTTAGTTGTTTTCTGATGAGAGCAAGAAGTCCAAGCAATTCATAAAATAGCTTTAGCTTGCTCACATGACTTTATTAGTGTGTAATTTAATGGCGACAGTATGAAATATTTGCAATGGAAAAACTTTAGTATTCATACATTAGAAATATATTAATATGTGCTTTTGTTACAATAAAATACTTTTGAGTGCAGTTTTAGTTTTTCTTATTGAATACACAGGAAAAATCTGGAATTGTGCCTTAATCCAAAGTATAAAAATATAATATTCATAGTGAAACAGAAAGAGTTACAGTCTATAATAATTTTATACCACAAGAAAAGAAACAGGCACTGTTTTCCTCCATGGGCTTGCTGAAGAAATGTGTAACATTGATTGAGAGCTACTTGTTAATTCACACTAGGGAACCATGTAGATTACTTAATTTTGAAAATTGCAATGTAAACAAAACCAATGCCATAAAGGAGTTCAAGGGCCCTACATCAAAATAATATTTTGTTCATTTACTTTGACAAGTGTGGTTCATATACTCAAGTGTTACTTATGATTATATTGCATTTGAATTAACACAGTGCATTTCATCAAAATAATAAAATCTTAGTGATATAATAACTTATAAGGAAAGTTTGTAACATTTTTCTAATACAGATATTTTAAATGATTTATATACCTTTATGGATGCATTAGCATAACCTCATTTCTAGCCTCTCTCTCTCCCTCCCCCCTTCCCGTCTGTTTCTTACTCTTTCTCTCACACAGAGAATTAAAAGTAAACTAAACAATTTTTCTGCCTTTTCAGAAACTCAGATTGTTAAAAATGATTGTGTGGTTAATGATTAATGAATCTCCATTTTCTTCATCTGTATTCTTCCTATTTCAAAAGTAGAAATCATGTCTGTGATTTTATAGTAGACATTACAGTATGAGTTTTTTAAGAAAAATCGTATCTGTTAAAAATCTGAGGCTCACATTATGTATTCTAATATTATGAATCAAGTAAGAAATGGGGAGATAAGAATATCAGCATTGAGGAAAGTGGAGATATGAGGGGTCATTATTTTAATAAATTCTACTTTTATTAAGACTACAACACTTAAAATTGATTATTTCTGCTTCTAGTTTAAATCAACTCAATTATTAAATTTGTATATCTTCAGAGAAAAAGCAAAAAAGTTATTATTTTAAAAATTGTTATTACTTAAGCCTTATTCTAGTTACCAAAAGACTAGGATAGCCTGCAAAACATATCTGAAAAACAAATGCAATTATAAATAACCCAGTAGATGTTTATATATAGACAGAAAAGATACAGATTTATGTGTGTCTAATTATCTTGTGACATAAGACATTTACTTTAATAAGGGATTTCTGAAACAAATAATATCAGCATCACATGAATTTTCCTTTGTAAATACATATAGTTTATACTTCCAAATGACTTAAAAGACAGTAATCTTTAAAATATTTTAACGTTGCCTCTAACTTCCATGACATATAATTTACCAATATAAATTACATGCATTTAAGGTGTGCAAGGTGATGTGCTGACATATGTCTACACTGTAAAATGGTTATCATAATCAAGCTAATTAACATACTCATTACCTTACATTGTAATCTGTTTCTGTGTGTGTGAGTGCACAGGTGCTGTGAGAACACAAACGATCCCCAATACCGTGCTATTCACTATAGCCACCATTTTGGAGATTAAATTTTCAGAAGGTGTTCATGCTGAAGAACTGAAATTGTGTGTGCTTTGACCAGTATCCCTCCATTTCACCCAGCTGCCAGCCCCTGCAATCACCATTCTAGCCTTTGCTTCAGTGAGTTTGATGTAGGTGAACTCTGCATGTGAGTGAGATGCTGCAGTGTTTGTTCATCTATGGCTGACTTATTTCACTTAGCATAATGCCTTTCAAATTCATCTGTGTTGTCACAAATGATAGGATTTCTTTCTTTGTAAATGGTGAATAACATTTCATTGCATAAAAATACAATGTTTAAAAATACTTTAAATTTATGCAATGTAATTGTACGTATCTATAAGATGCAATATAACATTTCAATACATGCATGCAGCGCTTAATGATATTCTGAGAGTAACTGGCATATCTATCACTAGGCATTTATCATTTCTTTGTTTGGGGAACATTCAAAATTTTCTCTACTACTTGTTTTGAAATATTCAAGTAATTATTATCAGCATAGTTACTTCCACTTCACTATAGAATATTAGAAGTGATTCCTTTCATTCATGGGCACACGTGTGTCCATTAACCATCCTCTCACCATCACACTCCTCCCCACACTTCTCTAAACTTTGGGAACCACCTCTATGTCTTTGAGATCAATTTTTAAGCTTACACATATGTGTGAAAACATATTTGCTTTTCAAATGTCTCACTTAACATAATGACCCCCCCATCACAGTGCTATGTTGGTACAAATAACAGAATTTCATTAGTTTTTATTCCTTAATAATTTTCCATTGTATATTTGTACTGCATTTTCTTTATTAACACATCAATGGACACTTTCACTGATTCTACTATTTCTTTGCTATTGTGAATAATGCTTCAATGAATATGAGGAGCAGATACCTCCTTGACATACTCAATTCTGTACCAACAAATGGAATTACTGCATCATCTGTTACTTCTGTTTACTTCTATTTATATTCCTACCAACAGGGTACAAATTTTCTTTTCTTTCACATTTTAGCCAATATCTGTTATGCTTTATTTTTCAAGAACAGACATTTTAATAGGTGGAAGGTGATATTTTACTGTGATTTTCATTTGAATAAATATGGATAAATTCCTAGAAACATGCAACCAACCAGTGCCAAATCATGATAAAATAGAAAATTTGAATGGATCAGTGATTAGGAAGATTGGATCAACATTTAAAAATTTCTCAACAAAGAAAAATCCTGGAACTGATGACTTCACTGGTGAATTCTATGAATTTTTTACTGAAGAATTAGCACCAATCCTCCTCAAATTTTTTCCAAGCAATTGAAGAGGAAAAACACCTCCAATATCACTTAACAAAACCAAAATTATCCTGATATTAAAGTCATTCAAAAACTTCAAGAAAACAAACTTACCAGTCAGTATCCCTGATGAACACATGGAAAACCTGTGAGAAAATTCTAGAAAACTGAATTCAAAAAGCACATTAAAAGGATCATTTGCCATGACCAGATGCAGTTTTTTCCCTGGGATGTAGTGATAGTTCAGGATTATAAGTCAGTAAATATAATACAAAAAATTAAAACAATGAAGGACAAAACTAATGTGATAATCTCAATAGATATGAAAAAAGCATTTGACAAAATTAAAAATACTTTCTTGATCAAAATTTTCAGGAAATTAGGTATAGAAGGAATGTAACTCAAAATGATAAAGGCCCCTCTATGGCAGACCTACAGGTAAAGTCAGGGTGAATGATGAAAATCTGACAGTTTTTCTTCTAAGATCAAGAACAAGACAAGGATACCAATTCTCACCACTTGTATTCAATACAGTACTGGAAGTCCTAGCAGGAACAATTAAGTTACAAAAAGAAATAGAAGACATTTAAGTTAGAAGGGAAGAAATAGTATTATATCTATTTGTAGATGACATAAACTTAGGTTTTTGACATTTGACCATTGACATACAATTGTTCTGAATAGCTTCTTATGGTTCTTTGTTTCTGTAGTGTCAATTGTATGGTTTCTTCTTCCATTTTTAATTTATTTGAGTCTCTTGTTTTATTAGTCTAGAATTTCACTGTTTGTGTGTGTACATATTAAATAATAGCATCTCTTTCAAAGGAGAGATTAGTTTCTGCTCTATAAAGAGCCTCTTAAGTCACCTCCATAAGTTATGTAAATGTATTGTTAAATATCATCTGTCATTTGGAAAGAGTATAAAACACATTTTAATTGAGTTTCCACTAGCTTAACAATACTACCAATTATTTTAGTTTGCAGAATTCAAGGGTGGGAATGAAGTTAGTTGAGGTCTCTGTGAGGGAAGGAATCTGAAAGAGTCCCTAACCATCTTAAGATTCAAAGTCAGACTAATGTGTTTGGTTAACAAGGGTGACTGTGGCTATGGTGTATTGGCAGGAAAGTTCATCACAGGTTAAAATATGCTCTTTGCAGGAAGACTGATGACTCAAGTTTAACACATGATCATGTATACTTAGGGATGACCGTGAGTTCTGGGATGATGTATGACTTGGAGAAAAATGAATGTTGCAAATGAAGAGAATTGCAGTGTTTGAGCTCACATTTGTATCATATTTATAATTGAGGAAATGAGGCCTAGGATGCCAAATACATGGCTATTCTTGTGAGACTACAGGTAAGTTAACTTTTCAATACCCCAGTTTTTAAAGAGGAGTCTTTTTTCCTCTACAGGGCAAGTATTTTTCTTATACAGTAAATGTGAACATCACTGATGATGTGCATTGTCTTAGTCACTTTTCATTGTGACTGAGACGAAATACCCAACACCTAAGTTTAGGAAGGGACATTTATTTTAGGGTACAGTTACAGTCCATGTTTGGCTGGTTCTAAAACAGGAAGGCATGGTGGAAGTGTCATAGAGCAAAGCTGTTCACATCATGGACCAAGAAGCTCTGGTGACCCTCACTTCCAATCTGACCCTACTTCTCAACAGTAAGTCAGTTATATAGTCCTGACTCAAACTGCCTCCCAAAAGCCCTCTATGAGTGCATGAGGACTTTGGGTGTCATTCTTGGTCTAAATCATAGATTTGGACAGTGTGTAACGTTTGTTATGTGAATATTAGTTGCTAAAATAGATACTGGTTATTTTTGGATATTATAGAAAAGTAACATACTGGATAAAAAAATTACATTATTTAGGACCAAACTGTTGGTTGTACAAGTTTAGATTCGAAATGAATGTAGGTAGGGCCTTAAGCACACTAAACAGTTTTAGAACAAGATGTCACTTAATCATGAGCTCTGCTACTTCAGCTTTCTCATCCATGACACTTGATTAATAATAGCTCCTCTATGACTAACTTTGTTGTGATAATGAAAATGCAGGTATAAACTTGGAAGTGACAGGTAAATGACAATGAGTTATGGACATGTTATTACCCTTATCATTGCTGGAGGCAGTACTGAGCAGGATACATGAGAATACATGTCTTAGTTACCTTTCTCTTGCTGAGAGGAAATACCTGATGCCCAAAGTTAAAGGAGGAAAGGTTTATTTAACTCACAGTTTGTGGAAGGTTCAGTCCATAATTAGCTGGCTCCAAATCAGGGTGACTTGGCAGAGGAGAACAATTCGTGGCAGCCAGAAGACAGCAAAACAAACAGGAGACATTAACAGCATCTTTCTGCCCCTTTTATATTGTATCTAGGCTGCCAGGATTAGGGTGATGCCACATCAATCAGTGGACTGACTTAGTAATCACCCACCCTTCATCCTAGCACCTTTAATTCTAGCATTGCACAATGAATCAATCTCATACTCCATTCAACCACCCTTGAAAAAGTCCCATATATGACTTTATGAGGCTTTGAGGAGACATCTAGACAAAAGCCATAACAGCACAGATATGGACAGAGGTGAAGACTTTGTAAATTTACCTAGAGCAAATTCAATAGAAGTTGTAAAGCTCCTGATGTGTAAGCAAGATCTATTAAAATTAAATGGTAAAGAAGGAATGGCAGTATTTTTCAAGTAGCTCTAACTGATTATACCTAAGTGAACTGATTTGTGTTTACTAAGGACTAAATGAACTGAATATATTTTTAAACAGTTATAATAAACTTGACTCAAGACAATAAACTTTGTGGGAGCAGAAGCTGATGTATCTTTGCTATTCTTCTATTCCAGTTTACAGTGTTGCATACATGACTGCACTGTGTTTATTATGTGGGGGATACACTGAAATGCAGACAGATTCCCTGCAGTACCCTTCTTCCTTTTTTTTGTCCTTTCTGCAAACATTTATTAAGAGGTTATGATCAAAAGGCAGGCAGTCTGTTAGACTAGGGAAACAGAAAAACAAGAAACAGACCATACCAGTGAGAAGGTAACTTATTGTTGAGAGAGATTTACATGTAGAAAGATGATACAATGTGACAAGTAATACAACAAAGCATGGAACAAATGCTGTGGGAGTCATGCATAGAGCATTTTGCCTCAATTTGAGTGGTTCTGTCTACATAAAACATCAGGAGAGCAACACAAAGCTGTTTGACTTAAGTGATGGAACAGATACCACAAGAGTACAGAGATTAAAAACCTATTCCCATTACAGATCTAAGAATACACTGTAGGAAAAATAGTCTTCGATCTGACCTATAGAGCTGCTAAAAGAAAAAAAAACCCTTAAGGAAATCCTTTGCTGAACTGGAAGCATTTGAGGTCAGACACCTGATTTCAAGCTAGAGCTATGCTGAAACCCAAATGAGAGTGCTTGGAACAACCCTCTTCCGTTATATGAACACTTTTAAGCATCCTATACTTTTAGTACACTTAGAGTTTTAAATCTTAGGTAAAATTATTACATGTCAAGAAAATAGAAGAACAAAAGCTTACCATTCCTCAAACAACAAATCGAACTTTCAGATCTATTAGTGATTGCCAGAAGCCTTCAACTAGTGTAGGAAATTTTAGCTCCTTTTCTAATATAAGCAACAAGTGAAACAATGTAACAAACATACATAACAGATTTGTTAATTCCTGACTCATAACTCTGATCTTCATTTCTACTTCTTATTTTACTCCTCTTGGCTTCAGTACTCACCACTTCCTTAAATTTTTCCTCTTCAAGTTCATAGAATCCTATCCTCTTCTGCTGTTCAGCTTCCTTGTTCATATCTTCAATTACATGCTTCAGTTAAAACTTCAATACAAATTTCTCCAAATTTGGGCATCCCACCCTTTGAACCAGGGCATTGATTGGTCCCATAATTCAGTCTTCACTTTGCCTACTTAATCCACTGGTAAATCTCATTGGTGGTTATGTCAAAAACATTGTATTGTATTCATCTATTTTTTCTCTCTCCCACATTACCTTTAGCTAAACCACCATCAATCACTAGATGTAAACATACTTGCAACTAAAGCTTAACAAACTGGTAACAATCTTAATAAAAATACTAGCAAAGTTAAGCAGACATACTAAAATCCCTATTAAACAAAATATAAGATTTGTTTACTTTGGGAGTATAGATTAAAAGGAAACATAGATAAAACCTAAAAGCACTTGACACTTAGATGTAAAGTTAATAAGCTATAAGAACCAATGAACTTTTTCTTATCACATATATGAGCTAATTCACATATCACAAACATGTAGAGCAAATGAAATTTATCTATAAATTCTTGAAAGAATCAATATTCTGTAAAAGTAAATTAAAAATTTATCAAGACATTTAAATAATTCATGTCATTAAATTAATTTATATATTGTGAAAATAAATGTATTCATATATTGTGTAAAGTGTCAGTACTTTCTGTGTCATTCATATATTGTGTGAAGAGTCAGTACATTATGTGTTAAGCAGGAGAAATAATTGTATCTGATTTGACTGCATCACAGGGTCCTTGCAATAATCAAAAGAGCATAATGGGCAATATCAACTACTTTGAGTGTTAAACAATACTATGCAGATGTAAAATGTGACATTTGTAAGAAGAAAATCTTAATATGGGAAATTGACAAATCACGTCTTCCTGTATCAGTGAGATGGTGGTAAAAACTGCACAGGTTCCAAGATTGCTTATTTATGAAACTACCATTAAACACTATCACGCTCCAAATCCCTTGAGGCATGAAGACTAATCTTTTAGTAAGAATGCAAGCAGGCAGAGGATCTAGCTTACGAGCAGAAGCACACGCCTGGCAAGCATGGGGTTGAGAGTTCGATCCCCGGTACAAAACAAAACAAAAAAAAACCAAGCAAATCAAAGAGGACAAAAGGAAAAGTTTTGCCACAGGAGAAATGTAAGTAAGTAAATAAAAGTAAGAAATGTAAGAAAGTAATCAGCCTGGAAAGTAAAAACTTTCACAGCGCCAGTAACAGGGATATACTGCCAGGGTGACCCAACTCGAGCAAGGCATATTTGCAGGTAGCTGTCCACAGCGATGTACTCTTTTTGCAACGAACTGAGACAGCATTACAGGGAGTCATACACAAGCCACATTTTTATATCAGAGCATGAGAGTAAGTACATACACTTTACCAGCCTGTGTCTTCTACATCTATATCTGTATCATCTTTATCTATATTCTTAATTGTTAGAGGGCAAGGCAGAGCAAACGCTGAGACTTAATACAAAAAGGAGAATTTAGGCGTTTGAGGGCAAGATTTGCTCTAGTAAATGAGCAATTGAAAACTGAATATAGGCTTGGATTTAGGCATGGAGATTCCTGGCAAGTCTGAGGTCCTGAGTTTGATTCCCAGTACAAATAAAACACAAAACAAACAAACAAACAACCAATCAACCTGAATATAGGGCAACAGAGCAAGTTCCAAATTCTCCCAAAGTGCCAAAATTTTCAGGCAAATTCTGAAAAAAAAATCTGGAGGTGGGGAATCTTAAAATGGACTTAATTATGCAGTGATTTGATGGCCTTGAATAAAAATCAGAGGAATGCTGGAAAGAATAAAATAATTGGAGGAATCCAATTTACCATTTAAATGCACCTTAAAAATTTCAAAGAAGCAAATTACAGTTATAATTAGGGATATTTCACTGCATTTTAAAAATGAATCTTTGGAAAGGCAGTGGAAAAAAATACAGTCTACACTGGCTTAGGTATTTCATTGGTACAAGAATTAAAACCTTAAAAAAGGAGGAATGTTAAACACGTTGATTTTTTCTTTACTCATTCATATTTAAAATCACTCATGCAATATACAAATAATTAATGAATACCTTCTAGATGTTAGGCATAATGTTAGTTGTGTAACTAAAATGTAGAATCACAAATCAAAGCAAAAAAATGAAGAGCTGTGACTCTGCATTTGGCTACACTACTGAATTTGCATGTTAAATCTAGCAGTTTTTTGGTGGAGTTTTTGGAGTATTCTATGTAGAGTTTCATGTCACTGCAAAAATGGTAATTTAACTTCTTCTTTTTCTATCATTATTCCTTTTATTTCTTTCTCTTGTAATTGCTCTGACAAAAGTTTCCAGGACTATATTGAATAGGAGTGATGACAGTGGATATTCTTGTTTTGTTCCTGATTTTAGAGTCAAAACTTTTAGTTTTTGACCATTTGGTGTTATGTTGGCTGTTCATTTGTCATTGATAGCTTTTACTAGTTTGAGATAAACACTGTCTAGTGTAATTTTCTGCAGAGTTTTTAATTATGAATGAGTGTTGAACTTTGTCAAGAGTTTTTTCTGTATCTATTGAAATGATCATATGGTTTTTTTCCTTGGCTCTATTAACATCTTATATTATGTTTATTGATTTGCATATGATGAACAATCCTGGGATGAATCCTACTTGATAATAATGTATAGTCTTGATGACTTGCTGCATTGTTTGCCGGTATCTTATTGAGGAGTTTTGCATCTAAGTTAATTAGGGAGATTGGCCTATAGTTCTCTTTCTTGGTTGAGTCCTTTGATATCAGGGTAATTCTTGTTTCCAAGAATCAGTTTGGGAATATTGCTTTCATTTCCATTTCATTAAAGAATTTGAGAAGAAATGGTATTAGGTTTTCTCTAAATTTCTTGAAGAATTCAGCAGCGAATCCATCAGTGCATAGGATTTTCTTCTTTGGTCGTTTTTAATTACATATTCAATTTCATGGGCCAAGGATTTAGCTCAGTGACTCAAGTGCTTACCTGATAAGTGTGAGGTTGTGAGTTCAATCCCTGGTACAAAAAAAAAATGTATTCTCATATTCAATTTCATTGATTTGTACTGGTTTATTTATCATTTTATATCTTTTTGATTCAGCTTTGTTATATCTAGGAATTTGTTCATTTTTCCTGAATTTTCCAACTTATTAGAATACAAGCTCTTGAAGTAGGTATAGATGATCTTCTAGATTTCTGTGAGATTCCTTGTGATTTCAAATTTTTCATTTGTGATTGCATTCGATTTAAGTCTTTCCTTTTTTTTAATGACAAGTTTGGCTAAGAGTTTGTTGATTTTATTTGACTTTCAAAGAACCAACTCTTCAATTGTTTGATGTTTTGTATTGTTCTCTTAGACTCCATCATACAAACTTCTGCTCTGATCTTCACAATTTCCTCCCTCTTACGAGGTTTGGACTTGGCCTGTTCTTCTTTTTCTAGAAACTTGAAGTTCAACATTAAGTTGTTTATTTGAGCTCACTCGGCTTTCCTGATATGGGTATTCACTATTATAAATCTCCTTCATAGGACTGCTTTCATTGGGTCCTGTAAGTATGGTATGTTGTACTGACATTATTGTTCAATTGTAGAAGATGTCTAATTGCTTCTTTAATTTTATCTGTGACCTATTGGTTGCTCAGGAGGGTATTACTTAATTTCCAAGTGTTTATAAAGTTCTTGTAGTGTCTTTTGCTATTGATTTCCAATTTCATTGCACTATGGTCTGGTAACATGCATGGAATAATTTAAATTCCTTTGAATTTACTTAATCAAGTTCTATGAGCTAGTGTATGGTCTATTTTGGAGAACGTCCTGTGTGCAGTTGAGATATTGTGTGGTGGAACACTCTGAAAACGTCTACTAAGTCCATTTTTTCACAGGTTTGGTTTAGCTCTGATACTTCTTTGTTCATTCTTTGTCTGGTTGATTTGTCTGTGACAGTGGGGTATTGAGATACCCCAATACAAATGTATTAGTGCTTATTTGATTTTTCATGTCTGTTAATATTTGTTTTATATAGTTGAGTGCACCAATATTTGTTGCATATATATTTATGATTTTTGTCTTTTTCTCTTGGTTTGTTCCCTTTACAAGGATGTAGTAATCTTTTTTGTGTCTCAATCAGTCTTGTCTTCAAATCCACTTTGCCTGCCAATAGAATAGCTACCTCTACTTTTTTTTTTCTGGATTCTTGTTGTATGGAGTATTTGTTTTCCATTCTTTGACTTTCAGTCTATATATTTATTTTTGAAGTAAATGTGTTTCTTGTATGCAGCATATTGCTGCATCTTGTTTCTTGATCCATTCTTCCAGTCTGTTTCTTTTGATTGATGAATTGAGATAATTTACATTGATGATTATAACTGGTATCTATTGATTTATCTTTGTCATATGATTTTTCTGTTGTTTGCCCCCCTTTTGTCTCCTCTGTTTAATTATTTGCCTTGCTGGTAGGTTCATTCCATTGGAGTTCATGGAGTTAAAGTCCCTGTTAATGCTTTCTAGAATGTCTTCCATAACATATTGGAGTGGTGGTTTGGTGTTCATGAATTTCCTAAGGTGGTCTTTGTCATTGAAGTATCTTATTTCTCCATCAATTTTGAAAGATAGTTTTGTGGGATGCACCAGTCTGGTTTGGAGGTTGTTTTCTTTTAGAGCTTGAAATACTTCTCTCCAAACTCTCCTTGCCTTGTGGGTTTGTTGAGAAGTCAGCTGTGATTCTGATGGGCTTTCTTTTACAGGTGATTTGTTTCTTTTCCCTAACAGCTTTTCGTATACTGTTCTTGTTTTAATTTCTGGTATCTTGACTGTGATATGCCTTACTATGGATATATTTTTTTTTATCATGGCTAATTGTAGTTTGCTTTGCCTCATGTATCTGTACATCATATTCTTTTTCCCTGCCAAGGAAGTTTTCTGCCATAACATCTGTGAGCAGATATTTTAATCATTTGTGTTACCTCCTGCCTTTTCATTGACTCTGATCAATCTTATGTTATTCTGCTTTGCATCATCTAGAAGATACAGGATTGATTTTTATGGTCCCTTGCTATTTTAAAGAAATTTTTATTTTCATTTTCACTAATTGCAAGCCTGTCTTCTATATCTGAGATTCTGTCCTCATGTTGGTGTATTCTGCTCTGGATATTTTCAGTGGAATTTTTAATCTCCTAGATATCTACTTTTTAATTTTTTTGTTTTTATTTTTGTTTGTTTGTTTTATGGATTCCATTTCTTTTCTACATTGGGCATTCACAGTTTTCTTTATTTTTCTGAACTCATCTATTTTTTAAAAATCTGTGTCTTCTCTGGAGTCACTAAGCATGTTTTTCATTATGATCACCATCTTTGTAGATATCTAAGAAATTATTTCTGGTTTGATTTTTTTCTAGAGCCTCATTCATTTGCTTGTTGTTAACACTTTGGAGAGGGCAGGTGGGTGACTTTCAGATTGTCCCACCTAATTGCCCCCTGGGTTTGTCTTCAGTAGACTGGATGTCTGGGGTTGCATCTTGTTTAAGTGTCTTCTCATTTCGTACTTTTTTTCTAGTTTAATTCATGGATTGATGCTTGTAAATTGCCTATAGTAAGTAGCTTTATTGTTAGTAGTTAGAATCCTTAGGAAATGACTACTTCTCAGTTTTCTTCCATTAGTAGCTGGTTTTGGGATTTTAGGCCTATTGCAAGATCCTACTTCTCCAACTTGTTGGACGGTGAGAAGCTGCTGCCTGTTTGGCCCAGCTCCTGGTTCTTCAGCACTGTGCCGCAGTGTTTTCTATGACCTTCAGTCAGTTTCAGTCTTGGAATACCAGGAAGAACAGTTGGTTAGAAGAATTACATCACTTTGGCTAAAAGTGCCATCAGCAATAACGATAGCATCATACACAGCCTAGAAAATGACAAACTGAGGTGACCATTAATTTGCCACCTTTATCCATATAAATTAGATTTGTGGTTATATAACAAAATATAAAACAAACCAGAGAATTGAATGCAGTAAATAAGGCCTAAATATGCCAATTTTACCCTCAGGGAAGAAAATTTTAAAGAGATTAGGGTAAAAAAAGGCAAAGAGAAGAGGATGATATTAAAAGCAAGGATGGAGGACAAGAGAGAATCATACAAACTTTGGGAAACTGGTGGAGAAGCCAGGAGGCAAAGAGAGAGAGAAGAAATAAAAGAAGGAACAGAACAGATCAACTACAAAAAGTCCAGAAACCACATTCACACTTAATACATAAACAAGATCAAACCATTAAGACAAAAAAACAAATAAAAAAACAAATGAGGAGAGAAAGAGAGAGACAGAGATAGAGACAGAGAGAATAATAAATGTCTACTTCAAGGTGCATCTCTGCTATCACTGGTAGATAATGTGTTTAGACAGGTTTCACATTTCTGTTGAATTATCTCAGAAGGTCAGCAATAGTTTTATGGTGGGGTAGTGGATAATCTCAGTGAGCCTGCATCTTTAACCTTTATTTTTCCTGAAGTTTAGGCTGGTTTCTGACCACGAGGTTCGAACCAGACCTGTTCAGCCTGCAGCAGTCACTGAGCCTTCTTCAGACTTTAACTAAGCTGGAAGCTAGCAGTTGTTCTGAGTTCTGAGCTCAGTTGGTACCCCCTCCAAGATGTCTCCTTGCCAATCACTGTCTCTAGAGGGACAATCAAATCTATGCCACTCACCAGTCAGTGCAGTCCATAGCATCCACTGCTTCACTGCACTGCTATGTCTCTCTATGGAGGCCCCTCGGGTTGCCAGTAGTCATCTGTATCTGCAGATTGAACTACTTCTTCCATACAGTGAATATCTACTCAGGGAGAAGGAACCACCCACCAACTCCTTCTTCTTTGAAATTCTTTTCTTCGATTTCTCTGCTGTCTTCAATTCTTGCTTCAGATCCTTCATGGACCCAGTGGATCCACTTCGCTTCTTTTCCTCTTCCTTGCATTGCTGTATTACAGTGTCTGGACACCAAATCTCAGAGAGGCTCTGTCTTGTTACTTTTCACTCATTACTGGGACAAAACACCCAACACCTAAAAGGAAGGAAAAGTTTATTTAGCTCACTGTTTGTGGAGGTTTTAGTCTGTAATCAACTGGTTCCAAGGCAGGGTGGCATGACACTGGGACAACACTTCAAGGCAGCAGCCAGAGCAAAAATAGAGAAAACAAGCCTCTTTCCTTCCCTTATATTGTACACAGGCCAGCCCCATCCCTTCAGGGAAAGTGCAGCAGTCACAAAATCTCTTTGCCTTCCTCTTGCACAGGATGAGGATATTTACAAAGCAAGAATCCTGGCTCCCTGCTGAGTCTCTCAGTTAAACTTCTAAAATTCTCAAGTTTACACAATGTGTCAATCATAACAGGCTCTATTTCTGCTGCTTACCACTCTGCCATCTTCTCAGAAGTCCCTTACTGTAGTTTTAATTTGCATTGCTCTGATGACCAGGGATCACGAGCATTTTTTTCTGTATTTGTTGGCCATTTGTACTTCTTTTTCTGAGAAATGTCTATTCATTTTAGTCACTCATTTTTTAAATTTTGTCTTATTTTGGAGATCTACTTTTTTTGAGTTTTTTAAAAATATATTCTTAATGTTAGTCCTCTGCCTGTGAAGTGCCTTGCAAAACTTACTTTTTGTTCTTTAGATTGTTTCTTCACTCTGGTGGTTGTTTCTTGTGCTGTGCAGAAATTTTTTACCCAACACCTAAAAGGAAGGAAAAGTTTATTTAGCTCACTGTTTGTGACATGATTACCATTTAATGTGGTATGGATATTGTTCATTGATTCTTGGTCTTATTTATTGTGTGCTATTTTCTGTTCAGAAAATCCTTGCCTATACTGTAGCTATGCCTTCAAAAGTTACACCCATTTTATCATCCAGCAGATTAAGTGTTTCTGTTTTAATATTTACATCTTTGGTGCACTTGGATTTTAGTTTAGTACATGGTCAGATACAGTGGTATCTCAGTTCATGAACACTTCTGTTCAAGAACAATTTGGGTTCAGACCTGTAATGCCAGCACTCAGGAGGCTGAGGCAGGAAGATCACTGTGAGTTTGAGAGCAGCCTGGCTACGAAGTGAGCTGAAGGCCTCCCTGAACTGCATATCAAGACCGTGTCTCAAAAAGATTTGGTTTGCAAAAAGAGGTGTTTAGCAGAGTTTTGTTTCTATTCATAAACTCTATGTTCAGTGACACTGAACCTTATGGGGAAATTTGATTTAGCCAGTGGCCAATTCAATTTGAATATTCCCAGAATAATTTTAAGAATTAACTTTGTGAACTGAAGCACCATTATATGTGTCTAGACTCAATCTTTGGCATGTTGTTATTCAGTTTTTTCATCACCATTTAATAAAGATGTTATCTTTCTTCAACTGTATGATTTTGCCTCCTTTGTCAAAGATTAAGTAGTTGTAGGTGCTTGGGGTTCTTTCTCCATCTTCTATTCAGTTCCCTTGATCCACATGCCTGTTTCTGTGCCAGTATCTTACTGTTTCAATCCCTATAGCTTTATAGCATAACTTCAAGTCTGTGATTGTGATGCTGCTTGCTTTGCTCTGTTGCTCAGATTTGCTTTTGTCTTTTGAGGTCTCTTCTAATTTCATATAAGTTTTAGTATTTTTTTCTCTGCTTCTGTGAGAAAGGACATTGATAGCTTGATTAGAATTACATTAAACCTGTTTAATTTAGGAAGAGTAGCCATTTTGATTATGTTAGTTCTGTCTATCCAGGAACAGAGAATCTTTTTCCATTTTCTGATGTCCTCTTTGATTTTCTTTTTCAGTCTAATTTTTGCTATAGAGGTATTTTGCTTAGGTTGATACCTAAGTTGTTAATATTTGTTGCCACTGTGAACTGTATTGTTTTGCTGATTGCTTTTTCATTCAGTTCACTATTAGTGTATAGGAATACTATTGATTTTTGTGTGTTTATGTTGTATCCTGCTACACTGCTGAACTTGGTTATTAATGCTAGGAGTCTTTTGGTGGGTTTTTTGTTTTTTGGATCTTGTAAGTAAAGGGTAATATCATCTAAAAGTAGAATTTTGACTTTGTTCTTTCTTATATATATTTTTTTCTCTTGCCTGATTTCTCTGGCTAATGTTTTGAGGACTATATTGAACAAGAATGCTAATAATAGACATACTTGTCATATTCCTGATTTTGAGGGAAAGGTTTCAGCTTTTCTCTATTTAATATGATGTTGCCAGGAGGCTAGTCTTAATGTCTTTTTTCATGTTGAGATACAGAACTTTCACACCTATTTCTTCAGGGTTTTTATCATAAATGGATGTTGGATTTTGTCAAAGGTTCATTCTGCATTTATCCAGATAATAATGTGATTTTTGACCTTGCTTCTGTTTATTTGATGAAATAAACTTACTGAATTGTGTGTGTTGAGTCATCCTTATATCCTTTGGGATGATGACTACTTTGTCAAAGTGTATGATTGCTTTGATGATTTGTTGGTTTTGTTTGCCAGTATCTTGTTAGGTATGTTTGCCTCTATGTTCCTCAGAAAAATTAGCCTACAGTTTCCTTTTTCAGCAGGATCCTTGTCTGGTTTTGGCATCAAGCTAATGTTAGTGTCTAAGAATGGTTCTTTTTTTTAAGTATTTTTTTATTTTGAAGAGAATAATACCAAACAAAATAGAACAATAGAGTCAATCAAAACAAAATAATGAGCATGGTACATGACTTCAAAAAAAAATAAAATGAAATCAATAATGGCTACTATAATGCCTCTTGCCATCTTCAGAATAAAAGCTCATACCATCAGGCACAACAAGATCAAACAAAATAGTACAGAATAAAATCAATAAAAACAAAGTAATGCACGCCTTTAATCCCAGCACTCGGGAGGTTGAGGTAGGTGGAGCATTGTGAGTTTGAGGCCGGCTTGGGCTACAATGCGAGCATAAGGCCGGCCTGAGCTACATAGTGCGACCCTGCCTCAAAAAACCAGGGCCAGGAGTTTGGCTCAGTGCCTTAAGTGCCTGCCTTGGCAGGCACGAGGTTGTGAGTTCAATCCCCGGTGCCGCAAAAAAAAAAAAAAAAAAAAAAAAAAAAAAAAAAAAAAAAAAAAAAAAAAAAAAAAAAAAAAAAAAAAAAAAAAAAAAAAAAAAAAAAAAAAAAAAAAAAAAAAAAAAAAAAAAAAACAAAGTAATGGAAGGAATACAGAACTTCAAAGCAATAGTAAAACAAGAGTGGTTACCATAATGCCTCTTGTTATCTTCTAAGTAGTTGCCTATATCATCAGACATAATGCAATCAAATGAATCAAAATAGAATAAAATCACTCAAAACAAAACAATGAAAGCAGTACAGGGTTTTGAAACAAGACAATAGGAAATCATCAATGGCTACTATAATATATTTTGTTATCTTTGAAATAACTGTCCATGCCATCAAGCACAATAAAATTAGACAGACAAAAACAGAATGAAACTAAACTAAACAGAACAATGAAAACAATACAGGATTCATGTAACATGATATTCATGTATCATGATAATAGATTAACAATGATCACTGCCTTCTCTTTTTAGACACTTTCTTCCCTTTCATTTTCACAATATGTATTGTGTATTTTGGATCCCACTAACACCTTTAGGTTTTTTTTTTATATTAGGGAGACAACACAATGTTCACCCATGTGACTCCGAATCATTTCACCCATGAGCATGATCTCAAGCTGTATGCATTTATCTACAAGAGCCTCAAGGTTGTCTTTCTTTATAGCTGAGTAGCTTTCCATTGTATGAAAATGCCAGGTCTTTCTTGTCCACTCTGCAGCTAATGAGCAAGCTACCCCCACTTGTTTCTGGTTCCCTGTCACATAGAACATTGCTCTCTCTTCTTTGGCTTTCAGTCTATAAACCCCCTTTCTAGTTAAATGTGTTTCTTGTATAAAGCATATTGATGGATCCTGTCTCATGATCCATTCTGCCTGTTTCTTTTTATTGGTGAACTGAGGCCATCTGCATTAATGGTTATGGCCAACATGCACTGCCTTATCTCTGCCATGCTATTTTCCTGACATTGACTGTCTACCTTTCCTCTCCATTCAGTTGTCTGCCCTGTTCAGTGATACCCCTCTGCCACTGTTCCTGGAGCTGTGGTCTTTTTTTAAAATCTCTCTCTAGAATGTTCTTCAGTATTCTTTGTAGGGTTGGTTTGGTGGTCAAGAATTCCTTCAGTATCTTGTTTCTCCATTAATTTTGAAAGAAAGTTTTGCAGGGTACATCAATCTGGGCTGGAAGTTGTTTTCTTTCAGGACTTGAAATACTTCACTCCAAGTTCTCCTTGACCTGATGGTTTGTGTTGAGAAGTCTGTCATGATTCTGATGGGTTTTTCTTTATAGGTGATCTGTTTCTTTTCTCAAACAGCTTTCAATATTCTGTTCTCATGTTGAATTTCTGGGATCTTGATTACTGTATGTCTGGGTATAGATTTATTTTGGTTATGGCTAGCTGGAGTTTTGCATGCTTCACTTATCTGAATGTCACTTCCTTTTGTCATGCTTGGGAAGTTTTCTGATACTATTTCTGTAAATAGAATTTTAATGTCATTTGTGTTGACCCTTGCTTTTTCACTCATACCTATTATTCTTAAGTTATGTTTCTTTGGGTTGTCTTGCAGCTGTTGAATTGTTACTTCCAGGTTCCTTGTTATTTTTAAGAGATCTTTCCTTTCACAATCGCAAGGTGCAAATCTGTCTTCAAGGTTTGAAAGTCTATCTTGAGTTTTTTTGAAGTGGTTTTGCCAGTTTTCAATGGAGTTTTTAATTCCTGGATATCTCTTTGGATCTGTTTCATGTATTCTAAATCTTTTTTGTATTGTTCACTCAAGGTTTCCCTCATTTTCCTATGTTCCTCTATTTTTTAATTTATGTCTTCTTTAGAGATGTTTAGCAATTCTTTTATTATGTTTTTCATTGCTTCTTTTACCTGAGTTAGTATTTCTGTTCTAATTTCTTTTATAGCCTCATGAAGTTGTTTCTTTACTTCAGTTGCCTTTGTTTCAGAAACTTCAGATGTGCAACTCTTGATTTCTTTCATGTTTGTATCTCCTGGACTTGCTCTGCTTGGATTAGAGGCCAGAGACTGCCTTTTGCTACTTCATTTTGACATATTCCTGGGTTCTTCTAGACAAGTGGGTACTGGGGTCCCAGGTACTTCCCACATTGGCTACAATTTCTCTGAAGTGAGACTGTTTGGTTCTTCTAGACAGTGCTGACTATGGGTATCTGATGTTGGCTATTGGGTGTGTTGGTGCAGGGCTGTCTGCTGCTTTTCTCAGCTTGTGTTGGCTCTCTGATAGAGTGTGCATGGGGTGGGGCTGGCCACTGCCTGCGAACCTGGGCTGGTCACTGGCGTGGATCCTCCACTATTGCCCCTGGAGTGTATGTGGGGGTGGAGCCAGCTGCTGCCTCCAGACAGAGCTGGCTACCCCCAGGGAAGGTCCACTAGAATGTGCGTGGGGGTGGGGCTTAGTCTGAGCTGCTAGAGGAAGCCAGTAGCATGTGTGCTTCTGGGCTTATCTGGCCTGACTCCAAAATGGTTCCCAGCCAATTGTTTTCTCCTGCAGGAGGGCCGAGTCCTCTGCACTCACCACCAGCCAGTGCAGTCTTCCAGGTCTGCCACTCCTCTCTACTGCCACTCCCTTCCAATGTTGCCTGTCTCTGTAGAGGCCTCCAGGGTTTCCAGCAGTCATGTTACCTTGATTGTGTGTCCCCAGGTTCCAACAGCTCCTCTAGCACAGTGGGTTCAGCTCTGGGTGAAGGTGCCACCAGTTACTGCCTTCTTCTTCACTTAATTTTTTCTTTTTACTCTTTCTGTGGTCTTCAATTCTCACTTTAGATTCTTTCTGAGTCCAGGGGACCCACTTCCTTCCTTCTTGTCTTCCCCATGATGCTATACTCCAGCATCTGGACTGTATCTCTCACAGAGGCTGTTTACTCTGCTGCTTACTGTTCCACCATCTTTCCAGAAGCCCCTAAGAATTGCTTTTAAAATATTCCTTCCTAATTTTAATAAATAGCTTGAGGAATATGGTATTAGATCTTCCCTGAGATTCTTAAAGAATTCAGCTGTGAATCCATCAGGTTTTTCTTAGTTGGTAGATTTTTTAAAACTTAATTCTTCAATTTCATTGCCTGTTATTGGATTGTTCCAGATTTTTAAGTTTTCTTGGTTCAGTTTTGACATTTCATATGTATCTAGGAATCTTTCCATTTCTCCTGAGTTCTTCAATTGTTTGGCATGTATATTTATGAAGTAGTTGCTGATAATTTTCTGGATTTTCAACAGTGTCCATTGTGATGTTGTCTTTTTCATTCCTAATTGCATTAATTTGTGTCTTTTTCTTCTTTTGTAAGATTGACTAAAGATTTGTCTATTTCATTTGTTCTTTTAAAGAGCCAGATCTTCACTTCATTGATTCTTTGTAGCTTTTTATTCTCCATTTCATTAATTTTTGCTCTTTATAATTTCCTTCCTTTTACAGGCTTTGGGTTTGGGTTGTCCTCTTCTCTAAGACCTTGAAATGCATCATTAGATTGTTTATCTGAGTTCATTCTATTTTTTTTTTGATATGGGCATTCACCAGTATAAACTTCCCTCCTAAGACAGCTTTTATTGTGTCCCATAGGTTCTGGCATGTTGTACTGGCATTATTATTTAATTCTAAGAACAGTTTTATTTATTCCTTAATTTTCTCTGTAACCTATTGATTATTCAAGAGTGTTTTGTTTAATTTCCATATATTTTCATAGTTCTGTGATTTCTTTTTTTATTTAAGAGAAAATAGATACAGAAGATAGAAACAAAAATCAAAAAAGACAGACAAGCAACAACAACAGATCTGATA
>RJWM01026199.1:0-28419 GCA_004363535.1 Dasyprocta punctata | reverse complement strand
ATACAAGTCCTTAGATTACAAGCATATTTCCAGAGTGAATTATGCTTACCAACAAAGTAAGTATATATGTTTATTTTACTCTTTAAAAATATTTTATTTTATTTTATGTTATTGTTTTTTGAGACAAGGTCTTGCTGTATAACCCAGGCTGGGCTTTTGAACTCTTTGCAACTTCCCTGCCTCAGCCTCCCACATGCTGAATTACAGGTATGACCACCACACCTGGCATTGTTTTACCCTTTTTTCATTTCATTTTATTGCTTTGTGTGTAATTTCTGAGATTTCATCATTAGAAACAGTGCTATGATCTACAGTGGTAGACATGTTACTCTTCTTCCAGGAATTATTCTGGTGGCAGTTGCCAGCTTCTTGTGAGAAATCCTCCCAAGTCCTTACACCCACAGCACAGACTTGAGATGAGCTCAGAAGTTGACTGTACGACTGGGGCTGAGCCAGCCCTTCCCTCGCTCGGTGCTGGACTCAGGATCCAAACAGAGCCAACGCAGTGTGGTGATTCTCTGGCTGAGACTTCTGAGAGACTCACACTTAGTCTTCAAAGGCTTCACAAGTCCGAGGGCATACAAGTGATCTGCTGAGACTGTCCCGCTACCCCCTGGAGAGCCTCAGAATGACTCCCGAGGGAAGCAGAGCGGAACCAAGAGACAGAAACTATAGAGAACAGAAACAAGCAAGCCGAGTTGTGACAAGGTCCTTTGAACTCTGCTGCAGGCTGTTGTGCACCTGGACTTTCTGTCTGATGAACAAGTCTATCCTGACCGCCTGTGCACACACAGAAACACACACAGACCCTCGCCGCGTTTCTAGGTCTGTTTCCACGGAGAGGGAGGTCGCCCTATGAGAGCCGGCGTAGCCTCTGTGTGCGAATCCTTCGCTGGCTGATGCTATTAAACGTTGGCCTTGCTGAGGCGTCCAGTTAAAGACTTGACATTGGCTATGCAGTTGGTCCTTTCAGTGGTCATTTAAAGTAGCTACTGTTATAACCTTCAGCTTTACATACCAGGAAACTGAAGCTCAGGAGAGCGACAGCAAATGTTGGTATAGTCACGTGGCTGGCACTGGAGGACAAGCTGTGTGACAGCGGGCCTTCTATGAGTCCGCATCTCCCTTATTCATCGCCTAGGGGTGAAGCGTGTTGTTTTGTGAGAAGGCCCAGAGCCTGAGCAGGAAAGCCCGGTGAGAGGGCAGGGGAGCTGGGTGGGGTGCTGGGGGGTGAGTGGGTGGGAGAAGGACGCAACACACTCCTGGGATGCCCGTCACTCAGGAGGCTGAGGCAGGAGGATGGTGAGATGGAGGCCAGCCTGGGCCATCTAGCAAGATCCTGAATCCAAATAGAAATATAAAAATGGCTGGGCGTGTAGCTCAGTGGTAGAATGCTTGCCCAGCATGTGCAGCGCGCGCGCACACACACACACACACACACACACACACACACACACAACCTACGGGAGGGAATGGAGGTTTCCAGTGAACCCCTGGTGGCCATGTGAGCCAGGTCACTTTGGATGCTCCAGCTACCTCCTGCCCCGCCCACTCTCATTGTCATATGAGATAAGAAATTGTTTAAAAAAGAATTAATAAACCGGGCGTGGTGGCACAATCTTTTAATCCCAGCACTCAGGAGGCTGAGGTAGGAGGAGCATTGTAAGTTCGAGGCCAGCTTGGGCTACAACGTGAGCACAAGGCCGGCTTGAAGTACATAGTGCGACTCTGTCTCAAAACACTAGGGCCAGGGGTTTGGATCAGTGGCTTAAGCACCTGCCTGGCAGGTGTGAGGTTGTGAGTTCGATCCCTGGTGCCACCAAAAAAAAAAAAAAAGTAATAATAGCAAAAAGAAAGAAAGAAATTATTTTAATGCACTAAGGTTCAGGTATTTTTCTTTTTCTTTTTCTTTCTTTTTTTTTTTCTTTTTGCAGCACCAGGGATCAGACCCACAACTTCACACCTGCCAGGCAGGAGCTTAAGCCACTAAGCCAAGCTCCTGGCCCTAGTTTTTTGAGGCAGGGTTGCATTATGTAGCTCAGGTTGGCCTTGCGCTCAAAGGTTCAGGTTCGTGATGTAATAAAAACGGAAACAGCTGAATGGGGTCTTTTCCTTTCCTTCCTCTCTCCTCCCCTCCCCTCCTCTTATTCACTTCCAGTAAATATTATAACCTACTACCATGAGCTCTGGGATCGCGTGAGGATAAAGAAGGAGCCCTTGCAGCCTTCATCCTAAGGGGTGCGACGCTTCCTGCACCTCTAGCTCGACGGTGCCTCTTTCTCATCTTCACGGTCCCATTTCCAGCTGTCCACCAGTCTTTCTGAAGCAGCTTCATTTCCTTTCACTTTGAAACCTGGCTGTTGGTACTGCAGGGGCTCAGTTGCCTAAGGGTAAAACGTCAAGTTCATTTTATGGGGGGCTCATCTTGATTCTCCCTTCTCATTCCACCTTCACTGCTGCCCTGCTGCCTGACGCCCCGAGACCTGACCCACGACTGTGGCGGAGGTGGGAGCCCCTGGAGGTGCTGCAGCTGCAGTGCTGATCTCTTCTTGAAAAGATGGAGTAGCTCAGCCTCTGGCCAACATGAAAGAGAAGTCTCTGGCAGTTTTACCTCCACAGGAATGGGTACGGTTCCCGTCCCATTAGTGGTCTGTCGGATGAAGGACCAGTTGCTATCCTGGCAGGGCAGGTGCAGAGGAGCCCACATCTACCTAGATTTATTCTTTTATTTTTTGGGTAATACTGAGAATTGAACCCAGGGCCTTCACATTGAGCTATATCCTCAGCTGTTTTTGTTTTTTTTTAAATTTTAGTTTTTGAGTCAGGGCCTCAGTAAATTGCCAAGCTGGGCTCAGATTTGCAGTATTCTGCCTCGGCCTCCCAGAGTGATGGAATTACAGGCATGCACTGCCATGCCCAACTCACTTATGTTCTTTAAAGCCTTACTCTGCTTGTTCTTTTTCTTCTTATTAGTACATGTTTGTAGTACATGGTGATGACATTCATAGTGGTGTCTGAACTTAACACATCTCGATTCTTTTTACTTCCCCCATCCTCTCCTCCTTCCCTCTCCTGAAGACTTATCCCGGCATCCTCTTTTGTGCAAAACCTCCTCTTTGGCATGCACTTCCCAAAGTGTTTTAAACATTTGCAAAGGAGTATTAGGAAGCATTTGAATCAGCCTTCAGAGTTATGTCACATGCAGAAGGAAGTGTCCTGGACCATTTTAGCTGGGAACCAGGTCACACACTGCGTTCTTCTCTGTGGACATCGATGTCACAGAAGTTGGAAGTCACAGCCCTTCAGTTTCACTCTACTGTCAAATGGAGATCATAAGAGATGCCTTAGAGGGATTCAGGGAGGATAAACTAATTAATGGCTATAAAGTCCCAGTGGTTGTATGGCTGCTAAGTGGTCATGACTCTAAACAGACCTTTTTTTTTTTTTTTTTTTTTTTTGGTACCAGGGATCAAACTCACAACCTTACGCATGACAGGCAGGAGCTTGTGCCACTAAGGTAAATCCCGGGCGATCTAAACAGATTGTTACAGCTCCTTGCCTCTCACTGCCTGAGCACCATTTATGACCTGATGTTCTTTTTTATATAAAAAAGACCCAGGGCGGCACTGGGGAAATGTGGCAGAAGGAAGGCTGGAAGCCTGGCAAGGGAGGGCTGGGGAGGTGAGGGCCGAGGGGATGTGGGAGCCGAGGGGATGTGGGGGTGGCAGGAATTGCTGCGCAGAGGCTCCCTGGGGCTGAGTTCCTGGGAGGTTTCTCTGACTGCTAGGGTGAGGTGGTGGCAGAAGAGGAGACCGACTGGCACAGGTGCATTTTATCTCTGTACCTGTCAGCCTGTCCCTGACTTTGGGTTTCAGGTCCTCTCTCTTTGCCTCTGCCATATGGGATGGAGAGGTGCGAAAGCAGCTGTAGGGAGGGCAGAATCTGCTTCCTTCAGGGCTCCTCTTGCTCGGGACGGAGACCCTAGCCTGCTCATTCAAAATGCTAATGTAACATTTTGCTTGCTGATCTAAGTAATGTTTGGGGTAGTTGTGACTTCAGAAACTATCAGGCCTTAGTCCCAGTGCTCTGGAGGCTGAAGCAGGAGGATTGAGTTTGAGCCCAGCCTGGGAAACTTAGTGATTTAAGAAGACACTGTCTCAAACCAAAACAAAAAAGAAAAGAGGAGGGGTGGGAATGAAGCTCAGTGCAAAGGCCCTGGATGCAATTCCTAGTATGAGGGGTTGGGGGAGAAAAAGAAAAGAAAGTAGAGAACATATTTCAGAATATAACATCAATACAATCTACTGTGTATTTCTAGGTTTTGATTGTTCTGTTTATATATATATATATATATATATAATTTTTTATTTTTTTAAATTTTATTTTAAAGATAGTAAAATCAACAAAACATAACAGAACAAAGTCAATCAAAACAAAGCAGTAGAACTGGTACAGAACTTCAAAGCAGGATACTAGGAAAACAATAGCTACTATAGTATGTCTTGTTATCTTCACAATTCATCAAGTATAATAAAATCAAACCAAAAAAAAAAAAACAGAATAAAACCAATCAAAACAGAATATTGAATAAAACAAAACAATTAATCAGAATAAAGCAAAACACTGAGAACAATATTGATAGCAACTAAGGTACATAATGCAACTAAATGCTTGTATTGTTTGGTTGATTTTGCAGGCCTGGGGCCAGCAGTCTGAGCATCTCTTGGGAGGATGACAGTATGCAATGTAGCAAATATGGGGAATTCTCTTTTATCTTGTCTTTGAGGTCCAACGTTTTTTATATTTTTTTGAGACAGGGTCTCACTGGGTAGTCCAGGCTGGCTTTGAATTTGTGGCAATCCTGGTGTCTTAGTCTCCCAAATGCTGAGATTACAGGCATGCACTACCACACCCAGTTTTGATTCTTCCTAAAGCCTTTCAGATCCTTTCAGTGGAAATTGATTCCTTTTTCCTACCACTGCCAAGTTGCTTTATGCATCATCATATATTAGAAACATATTATGTAACTATGGTGATAAAGTCTAAGTTCCTTGAGGCCAGAGAACATATATTAGTCATTTGCAAGCTCTCTCAGTGTCTAGATTCCACTTTCCACATAGAAATTCTTCAATAACTACTGCATTGTATTATGCTGTAGGAAGAAAGAATATGGAAGAAATGAATGACATGATTTTAGGATTTTTTTATTCTCTTGAATTTATTATTCATGCAAATCTTGTTTTTTCCCAATTTAACAGTCTCTGTGAAGCTAACATTTTCTCTCCCCTTTTCATTAATTAATTAATTAGGTAAGTAATGTTTTGGAGACAGAGTCTCCCTTATGTAGGTCAGGCTGACCTTAAACTCATTATGCAGCCCAGGCTGACCTTGGACTCATGGTGATCCTCCTGCATCAGCCTCCTGAGTGCTGGGATTACCAGTGTGCCCCATCACATCTGGCTAGCATTCTTCTGACAAGGTAGCATGGGACCAAGTATATTTGGTAATTTAGTTATATGACCTTAGGAAGCAGAGATCCAAGGGGAAAAATGAAATGAAATGAATTTTGTTTGGTGTAATGCATGGTTAGGTGTATAGGAATTAGACAGTGGGAAATTTAGCAGAGGTAGTAGAAAACTCTGCTTATGAGTTGACCTTTGGGCAGACTTGATTTTAGTTGTGCAATCTCTCACTCAGATGGGTTTCTCTGTGAGTCCCTTGATAGGATGCAACTGAAGTCCTTGGCTACCTTCTGTCACCAAGAACATTAAACAAACAATGATTTTGTCTTACGATTTGGCTGAACTTTAAATAATGATGTATATTGTCAGCAGATCCTTCTGCTTTGGTTCTTACCATGTAATTTGCTAAGGAGTATTTACCTTTGTACCCAATGTGCTCGGACACTGGAGGTTGCATTTTCCCGCTCTTTACAGGCAAAAGGGAAGCTTACTGGCCCCTCAGTTGTGTGTTTTCATCTTAAAGTGGGAAAATACAGAGAATCAAATAACCAGCGTGGCCCCCTCCCTCGTTTCACAAAGCAGGACAGAGTGACTGGGGAGCAGGAGTGGTGGTCCAGGCAGTGAGAGAGGGACGGAGCCCAGCTTTCTGACTCTGAGTCCTGGATATTGATTCCTCTTTCCCCCTCTTTGTGATACTGTTTAGGTTAAATTTATAGAAGTGACCAATTTTCCTTGAGCTTACATTTTGCTTCATTTGGTGTATGATACACAATTGGCTGAAACTGAACTGTGCTGAGATGGCACTTAGTGTGGGCAGCTGTGAGGATCTGTCCTCCCGTGGCACCAAAGCCAGGAGAGGAAAGCCTCCACCCGGCTCTGCCCAGCGTGGAACCCACAGAACCGCTTCTGAAGGGTTGACCTGGGTATATTTAGAAGCCAGGAAAGGATTTCTTAGAATGATTGGTTGAAAACATATAATACAAATCACTCATTACTACTATTGTTTCGGGAAGGAATGCCTGATGCTAGAAGTATGCTGATGAACTGGCTTAGGCAATAGAGATGTTTAATGACCTCACATACAAGTGCGTGAGCGGAGGTTCAACTTGTCTTCAAAGTCCTAGACTCGGCCTTTCTGCACACTGACAGGAGGGCTCAGTGTCCTGAGATGCTGGCTTTGTTTCTAGGCAACATCTTTGTGTTCGGTGCAACAACAAGGAGAATGGGTCAGGGTGGCTGACCTTGCTCCATTTTTTTTTTTTAAGAAAATAAATATGTTTTCAGAAGTGTCTCTACCTCCAGCCCGCATCCCTGCACATTCCTCTCATTGGTTAGGACTGTGTCATGTAATTACTGTACCTGAAAGGGGACTGGGAAAGTGTTGTACAGCATTTTTACCTCTCTGTTTGGTGTCACCAGGAGACGTCCACTGGACATAAATATTGAGTCAGCCAGGGTGAACATAATGTTGCCCAGGAATAAATACGTACACTTGTTTTATATCAGCTTCTCATTCTGCTTCATTGTCTAGGCCACCTTTCCTGGTGGAGAAGGCAGAAGGTAGGTTTCTTGTCCTGGTAAGAGTCCAGACAACGTACTGGTGTGGCAAACGCACCTATCATGGGGGACAGGTGTACTTAAATGGTCAGTGGGCAGGTGGGGGTCAAGGTGGGAATGAAAATGGAGCATTTGGAGGGGAAAAAGTAGATCAAAGTATTAGGATCTTGGGGCCTGGAGCTGGGTTGTTTCATGTTTAAATTCTGGCTTTATTAATTCCTAGGATGACCTCACCAAGTTATATAACCTCTGTAAGCCTCTGTTTCCTCACAAATTTAATAAGCAGAGTAATAATACCTTATGTCCTGGGTTGTTGTGAGGAGCTGTGTTTATAAGTCGATGAGCACAGACTCTGGCTCAAGTGTTCAGTATCTCATCATCATCATCATCATCATCATCACCACCACCATCATCATCATTAGCAGCAGCAGCAAAATAAGATGTGCACATATTAGGAATTGGGGTAAAGCAGAAAGAAAGGTCAGTGTCTGAGGTGTAAGAGTAGAGTGCCTGGCGAGGCAAGAGAAGGGATCAGGTGATTCTCTGCAAAGAGGGTGGGTGACCTCCCTTAGAGGGACTTCGTGTTCTCAGATAATGTGAATGACTCATGCAAGGAGGTCTGTCTCCTATCCTGAGGCTTAGACTTTTCTCCTGGAAGGGGCATCTTGTATAGGATCCCAAGATCTGACAATGGGATGGTGGAAGAGCTAAACGCTGACAGTGATATTAGGAGGGAGAGTGGGCTGGGACTTTGGTGGTCTTGGGTCTCCTGCTAAGAGTCTTGGAGACCCAAATGAACAATTCATTACAGAAGCCATAGGACATTCACTGCTCCCTTTGATCTTCCCTGACCTGCTTTGATTGTGTGTGTGTGTGTTGTGTATGTGTATATGTGTCCTGTGAGTCACAGTGATGCCCATTAACAGTACCCATTTATAACCAAGTAGGTCTGGACAGGTGGCATTCATGCTCACTGGACTGTAGTTGGCTTCACAGGCCTGTGTGAGTCTTGATCCATGAGAGGGATTTAAGATGGGACAGAAGTGCAAGAAAAAATTTAGGGGCTTCCACATTGCTTTGGGGCTGGGCACCATCTACTACCAAACAGATGCTTGGTCACCTGTACCAACCACTGTGAGTGGTCAGTTCCAAGGCTTCCTCTTCTGAGAGATAACCTGACATAGACGAGACTGTCCAACACACGGGCAGACACTGTCACTTATATTAACTAACTCAACCCATGAAACAACTTTGTGGGGAGCGTTCCTGTGATTAGCTCTGTTTTTACAGGCAAGGAGACCGAAGTCAATTTTCTTATAAATTCATAAAGGCCTCTGTGATGTTGGAAAGGAGAAGCAGCATGGTTTAAATACATGTGTCTGAAATGATGCTAAGACCTATGATTGATCTGGGCTAGGGAAATTGATCTGAGTGGTTCTCACAGATTGCTGCATTGTAACTTTTGCTTGAAGAAGTGGAGTTTCATGAAGAATTGAGCCAAACCCTTGTCATACAATGAAGAAGTGACAAAAAAGATAAAGATAAACCAAGTCCAGCCTTTCCCTGACATATGTTAGCCAGTGGCTGGTACAAGTGTCCTCTTTTGCCTTCAGAGTACACACGTGACAAGATGACTTACAGATAGGTAGATTGGCCCTGTGGTTTTGCAGGGTGTTGGATTGTAGGAGTCAGTCTTGATGGAGAGCTTTGAAACATCTCTTTGTTGAAGAGACAGGTGTAAAGATTGACGCTGATGTTACAAAGGATAAGTAGATGATGAAACAGGAAATTCCCAGCACTGGCAAAAATACAGAAATAAAAAAGGAATTCTAGTGTTTCCACAGTGAGCAAGCTCTTTTGATTGGAACGTAGGGTGTATGGGGGGAGATACAGATTAATGAAGACTTTAAATGTCGGGCCAAAGGAGTGTGACTTCTATTCAGTGGGCAATGGGGACCCCATTATGCAAAGTCTGGGTAAAAATTGAGGTAACTGTAATCTCCAGTACTCTGGAAGGCCAAGGCAAGAGGATCTTAAATTCAAGCCCAGCTTGAGCAACTTAGTGAAACTCTTTCTCAAAAAAACAAAAACAAAACAAACAAACAAACAAATACACAATTAAACAAACAAAAAAACCAGTCTGGGGATGTAGCTCAGTGCAAAGGTCCTGGGATCAATCTCCAGTAAACACACACAATACACACGCACTCACGGGGACCGTGTAAATAGAACAACTCAGTTGGGGCTATTCAGGACTGCCTGGTTGTGACTCCACATGGAAGGTGGATGGCTACTCTGATCCTCACATTCTCTTCCTGACTGTGACCATATGTCTAAAAGTAAGACCAAGGCCAAGAGTTGTTAGCTGCAGGCAAGGTGTGCGCAGATTGCTGCTTTCTGACTTGCAGGTCAGTTGGCTCATGACCAATATTTTCAAGCATTTCTTCAGGTACAGTTGATCTGGTCACTAATGCACAGAGTTTTAGGGGGAAACTATTGCCCTCAAATTTAATCTATTACAGATCTTATTGGCTTGGTGTTTAAATTACTGCATGGCACTTTTCTGCAGTTCCTGGTTAAGCTCCTGGGTGTGAGCTGCCCTCATTGGACTCCTTGCCCAGTCTCTTAATGTGGCACGTGACTTTTGTTCTTGATACTCTGTGTACCACGCCCCCAGCCAGAAGAATGTCAAGGAAGCAATGTTAAGAAGTTAAATGTCATCATTTGTCTTCATGAAACTCTTTCCTGGACCCCATGACATTAGAATAAAATCCAAAGGCCTTCCCACAGCCCACAAGGGCCCATATGACCCCACCCTGCCCAGACTTCTGCTCTCACCTCTCCCTCTCCCTCTCCCTCTCTCTCTCTCTCTATCTCTATCTCGCTTGCTTGTGTGCTCCATCCTCTCTTGCCTCTTTCTTGAGCACTCATAGAGCATTCCTATCCCAGGACCTTTGCTTTTGCTGTTCCCTGTGCTCAGAATGTTCTCCTAGATTGCCATGGCATTGTCCCCATGCAGTGTTGTCTACTCAAATGTCCACTCCTCGTGGAGCCACCCTCTCACTAGCCACCCAGAGTCCTATCACTGGTACTGTCCAAATTCATCCTGATACTCAGTGCTGGTCTATGGGTTTGCTGTGTGCATTGCTCATCGACATGAAATCCCATGAGGGAAGGGATTTGTTGTGGGCTCCCTGTGATGGCTCCAGCACTGGAACTGACTGGGCCCAACAGCACACACTGATGAGTATGGGAATTGTTTAGATTCCTCTTATAGCTTAGGAAGAAAGTGGTTTCATTTCTCAGCAAAATGGTACACCCAGTTCCAGGCCGGCTTGGGCTACAATGTGAGTGCAAGGCCTGAGTTACATAGTGCGACCCTGCCTCACAAAATCAGGACTGGGAGTTTGGCTCAGTGGCTTAAGCACCTATCTGATAGGCATGAGGCTGTGAGTTTGATCCCCAGTGCCGCAAAAAAAAAAAAAAAAAAAAAAAAAAAGTCACACCCGTCTATATATGTTTTCCTCATTTAGCCACATCTCCAAATTCACCCCCTTTGCTTTTGTGTCCCCTGCAGTGACAACATCCAATTTAGGCCTATGAATGGCCGTCCACAAGTAGTGGGGTTCAGATCTGATTTAATTCTTTTGGCTGCTGCCAATAGTTTTTCTCTAGTTGTTAGTAATTAAAACAAACAAGCAGAAAGACTCATATTATTCTATCTCATTGCCAAATTGGATATTGCTCAACTCACAATTAAATGTACACACACCCATAAAACTTGCCAAACTGGCTATTACAATTACATAAAGTTCCTTGTGTTCATTAGCAATGTTGCCTTTCATGGGTTTATCCTGTTTGGCGTATACATCAAAGTAACAGTCATAAAGGCTTCTACAAAAATTTGGAGCATGTGTGTGTGGAGATATTTTTAAGATTTTTTTCTGTTCCCAGCTATATTGTAACAAATACATAGCATTGTTATTGTGCTATAAAGCTTAAGATACACAACAGAAAAATTCAGTATTTTGTCAAAACTCAGTATGTACTCTGAGATCCTGAGCTGAATCACCTAAAATGGCAAGTGGGATTCAGCTTTGTACTCTGCAGCTTGGGAATTAGTGTCAGAAAACCAGCCCTGGTCTCTTTGCTGAAATGATTCATCTCTAACATGATTAACAATTCTGAGAGCCAGCAATGTTGGCCATCAGTATCAGAGTTTTAGAAACTGTTTAGGTTTAATGGCACTGTGGCTACAGTCATCTGTACTCAGGAGGGAGAGTGTCCTAAATCTGCTGTTCTTACTTCTAACAGTTTTATTTGAACCAGAACGAGTTTCTTGAGATTTCCCCAGCATTCCATGAGCTTATGTGTGGTTCTTTTTCCTGAGAAAAATAAAACAATAACAGATGAGGGGAATTAAGATAAAAATGAGCAATGAAGTCTCATCAAGAAAACCGTATAGAGCTGGGCATGGTGATGTATGCCTGTTATCCCAGCACTCAGGACACTGAGGCAGGAGGATGGTTGCAAGTTCAAGACCAGTCTGGGTTACAAAGTGAGCTCAAGGCCAGCCTGAACTGCACAGTGAGACCCTGTCTCAAAAAAAAAAAAAAAAAAAAAAAAAAAAAAAAAAAAAAAAAAAAAAAAAAAAAAAAAAAAAAAAGAAAAAAAAGAAAAGAAATAAAGAAGAGAGAGAGAGAGAGAAAGAAAGAAAGAAAGAAAGAAAGAAAGAAAGAAAGAACCTATAAAACCATGTAGTTAGTCCCAGTATTTGGGAGGCTGAGGCAAGATGATGTAAGTTCAAAGTCAGGCTGTACTCCATAGTCTTTCTCAAAAAGCCAACAAAACAAAACAAAAGAAAAACAAAAAACCCACCAAAAACCAAACAAACAACAACAACAACAAACCCAAACCCACAACGCAATAACAACCACAGAAACCACATAGGCTAACTTCATAGAGGTTTGAAGAATACGCTGAGTAAATAAGTTTTAATTTCAGTTCATTGTTCTAAAGGCAGAGCTCTGAATCTTTTTAGATATAAGGAATTTAGAAAAACTGGGGCAGAAGGTCAAACAGTGCTTTGATGTGACTATTTGTTTACACGTGTGTCTCTAAGGGTGGACCATGAGCTCCTGGAGGCGGAACTTTGTATATGGTTCTTTCCTATCGTCTGGCCTGGCGTCTTAGGTAGGTTAATAAAGCTGATACTGTGGTGACTCTGGTTTTGGCTAACATTACACAGTTCACTCTGCCAGACACTTTGCTAGCTGGTTAGTATACATTACTTTTATTTAATTTTCACCATGCTTTGTGAGGAAACCAAGGCAGAGAGATGTTTATGGACCTGTCCACAGTCACACAGCTAATGAAGTGCTGAACCCGAAATCCAAAATCATTTCTCTCCTTTGACTTAATTCACGGTCCAAATTGCTGCTTAGATGAATTGGAGTGTAGCTCACCCAGGGCCCCTACCCCTACCTGGTTCCTATGACTGAGTAAAATGGGCCAAAACTGCACGATTGCGATGTCCTACAAGGAAGAAAAGTTTCACCAACCAGTAAGAGAGAGAAAGTTTCAGTGTGGATAAGAGATTGAAGGATTCCTTCTAGCATTATTAGCTCCAAATGTGAAGAGCAGTAGGTTTAAGAGAAAAGGGGAGACAGAGACTGCCCTAAAAACGGAAACCTGGGCAAAAAGAAAAGTAAGAGGGGGGAAATATTCTTTTTATTTTGAGAGGAAGTCATTTTTCATTCCCAGAAGCTTCCAAGGGGATGTTTTAATGGCTCCCTACCCCCATTCGCTGGGATTTCTATCTGAAAGCACAGAGCAGAACGGAAAAGCAAACGTGAAGGTTTGGGCATGCTTCTGGATGGAGCCGCCCTCTCCGCCCCGCTGCCCCAGAAACGTGTGCTATGGAAGCAAACGGGTGGAGAGTTTTGCCCACTTTTGCTTCCCGCACTTTTGTGCGTGGGTGCGCGCTGTGTGCCTGGCTGCCACGCGGGCTCTGCTGCTGCTTTACCTGCTGTGAAGTCGCAACAGGGTGCGGCATGCGCCTGTCGTTGCAGGCTGTCCCAGGAAAACTCGTCATACTGGATATGGAAATCGTGAAAACAGAGCAGGAGCCGGGCTGTCTTATTTTCATGTCTGTGCTTTCCTCTAGGAGAGGACAGAGACAGATCAAAAGGGAACCATTTGCATGTCTGGTTCATCTGGCAGTTCTGGAGGTTTTAGTCAAGGGCACCATTCACAGACAAAGGGCATCAAAAAGGAAAAACAAAAACATACAGACAAGCCACAAAAAGCAATCAGAGGTTTCCCCAAGTCTTCCCATCTCCCTAGCTCGGGTCAGTCCATCGTAATTGCTTTCAAGCTTTTCAAGAGGATCTTCTTGGGCTCCCATCTTTAGTCCTTTAGGACCTTTCTCTGACTTCTTTTGGTCCAGTGGTGATGGAAGACCTTACTGAGCCTCAGTACTGGCTGAGGGAAATCTGCTATCAGAAAAGGGAGCTCACTTTAATAAAGCCCACGTCAGCATCCGCCAATGGCAAGCGTTTCCCCCTGATGTGGTTATGGGAGGTCAGTGGCAGGTAAACATCCATGTGAAGACATTTGATTTGGGTAAACAGTATATAGCTCAGCTGCTCACTGGAGGAGTTGATCGGATCCTCTCTGGTTTTTCTTTCTTTTCTTTGTGCTGCAAAACTTCCAAGAACTGGTGCGGCTGTGCTCTCCTGCCTACTTCCGGGTAAGGGGCCGACAAACACCGTGAGGCTTGGCGTTCCTGTGATACTTTGCGACTTTCACTTCACGGGAGACAAAGAGGCTACAGACACATGCAAATCCGAAACCAAGCCAGGCATCCCCAGAGCTGACCTGACGCCTTCTCTCTTCCCTGTGGGTTGGTTCAAGGGAGAAGCAGCAGGCTGGATGGATGGAGTTCAGGTGTTTCTCCATCTTGCTCTGTGCTTTTTCTGCGTGTAGCAGAGCACAGTGTCGGTTTTTTAATTTTGAGTGCCTCTGCCCTACAGGACAAACCGCCCTCTACCCTCACCTCTCAGGTCTTTCTGAATCTATTTTTTATTATCTGAAATATACACAGGCCTAGAGTAATTCACACCTAAGGTACACCTAACCTATGTGAATCTTTCTCAAAGAAGATAGGATGATCAGCAGAAAAATAGTCACTGCTTCCAAGTCCCCAAGGTGACCTTTTGTTTCTATAACAAAATCCAATTCCTCATGTGTTCATGTTTGCTGATTAGCAGCTGAGGATTTGACCTTTCTTTCTCTCTCTCTTTCTTTCTTTCTTTCTGTCTTCTTTCTTTCTTTCTTTCTTTCTTTCTTTCTTTCTTTCTTTCTTTCTTTTTTTCTTTCTACTGGGAATTGAACCCAGGTCTTCACAGTGTTTTTCCCAGTCCCTTATTATATTTTCTTTTGAGATAGGATCTTTCTAAGTTGCTAAACTGCCTCAGCCTCCCAGACTGCTGGGATTACAGCCACGCACTGAGTTTTAGGCTTCTGGTACAAAAAGACTTGCTAGGCTGCACCGTGAGTGGCTAGAGCAGCAGGGTTTGGAGGAAAGGGAAAGGTTTTGCAGAGACTGTTAACTGTTGTTTGATACCCAGAGTGGCTTCTTTTAAAAGAGTGTTTTCTGTGTTGGGATGATTGGAAGAAGTTCTCTTCATTTATCATTTCTGCCTGTTGTGTACTTATTAAAAAAAGAAAAAGAAAATTCCATGCTCTAGGAGTCCATCTGTTGTTACATTTCATGAGAACTAAATGCACTGGAAAATATGGCCCAATACGCTTTGTTCACATTGTCCTCACCTTTGAACTGATACCAGTCATAAAACTCCATCTTGTATAGACAATCTGTTAAAATAAGTTACTAAGAAACCCAAACAGGTGTAAAGGTCGCTCCTAGTGTGAGTGGGCTTTCTTTTTTGCTGTGGTTATAGCCAAATCAAAACTCACTCCGAGCTGGTGTTTTATAGTCGATATTTTAAACTGTAAACCACATTATATGACTGTGGAACCGCACCCACCAAAGGCGATTTTCCTGTTTCAGAACTCTGGTGCAATGTACCACATAACTCATGTTCGTTGTCATGTTCTCACTTTGTTCAGAGCCTAGAGTTTACAAACAGGTTACTCTCCTGTATTTTATTTATTTATTTAATTTAATTTTCTTTTTTTACAAGCTGGGAATAGTCAAATTAGTCCAGCACATTCGCCCGCATTTTAAACATGTCATGCTTCCCAAGGCATATACTAAGAAATACATGGGCAGTGAAAAGGAAGCCAAATGTGTCCTTAGTATGAGAGGCGAAGGATGTTGCTAACAAAATGCAAAGGACTCTTCCTGGAAAACCTGAGAAAAGTTGATCAAATTATAGAAAAAGCAGAAAGGTTGGGGGCAAAAGCAAGTGCAATGAAGGGAAGAGGCTATTGTCTTCTCTATCATTTTTAAAGAAACTGCTTTTTTCTTTTTCCCTCTGTTTTTTTGAGACAAGATTTTGCTATATAGTCTAGACTGGTCTTGAACTCACTATGTATCCCAGAGTGGCCTTGAACTCAGAGCAATCCCCCTGCCTCAGCCTCCCGAATGCTGGGATTACAAGTAAGCACCACTGCACATGCTTACCAGGAATTTTGTAAAGTGCTTTACATACATCTTCTCATGGAATCCTTGGTGAGTCTCTGTGAAATAGCAAAAAAATAGCTTAGGAAAAGTATGTGACTTGCTAAAGTGGAAAAATCAACTGGTGCAGAATTGTGGCCTAGTGGGGTTTGACTCCCAACACAGCCTGTACCCCAAGTCTGCCCCCGTACTTCTGATCTCATGAGTTTGGTGTTGTAAGAGCAGATTAGCAGGCAACTTTTGAGATTTGGCTTCTCTTTTCAATGACTGGGTAATAGGGTCAGGGATTTAGCTCAGTGGCATAAGCGCCTGCCAGGCTCAAGGTTGTGACTTCGATCCCTGGTACCAAACAAACAAACAAACACATCATCCATGGCTGGGTAACAAAGGGCTTAACACTGAGGTGGTCTCCGTCAGCCCAGGCAAACCAAAGAGCTGTTCTCACCTGGATAGAAAGAAAATAATGTGTGACAAGAAGGCGAACCTTACTTTTTCTACTTCTGAGCCGTCTTCCTTCTTTTAAATCCTGAGCAACTGTGAGTCATGACTTTTAATAAAGTCAGAACTGATCTTATTTCCCCCATGCCAAAAAACAAAAACAAAAACAAAAATCCATTATTTCCCACAACCTACTCCTTTAAAATGAATCGGTTAAATTGCCTATGTTTTAAATAAAACTTTTCAAATGCCTTTATCTACCAGCCTAGAAGGAGGAATGTTTCTTTTCTCCTTCAATTTTACCTAAGGAAAAAGAATCCTTTCAGAACTGGACATGTGAAGTGGCCTTAGCTGACGCTGGTCATTCCTCTACAAAGCTCTTTTTTTTCCTTTGCAGATAACACATTCATAGCAATAATTTGCTTGGAATATAGTATCACTTTCCTGCTTTCGTCTGTGCCATTTGATTGTACAGTGTCCAGTCATGTAAGATTGTGAGTAAATATTTATTCTTCCTAATGAGAAACTGGACCCCTCCGGGCGTGATGACGCATGCCTGTGAGCTCAGCATTTAGGAGGCTGGGGCAGGAGAAACTCAAGTTTGAGGCAAGCCTGGGCTACATAGTGAGATTGTGTCTCAACAACAAGAAAAAATAAAATGCAAACAAAATAGTAAATAAAATAAAATAAAGAGATAAAGAAGTCAGACCCACGGAACTCCATAAGCTCATCTGGGAGTCACACACAGAACCGTAGGTCTCTGCTGGTGAATGTGGAGGGAGTGTGTTTCGGTGTAGTGGGCTGTGGAACATTCCTTGCTGTGGCCTGAAGAAGCTGGAGTGAATGAATGATTCAACATTTGAGCTAGATCTTGAGGGAACACGTGAATTTGGAGAGGTGAAAACGAGGAGGAGGAAGAAATTGCCATGTACCAAGTAGAACCTGAGACAGAAATCGACAGATGAGAATAAATCTTTCACGTGGAAGGGACAATAACAAATATTAGGAAAGAAAGATGAAAGATATATGTTCACGGCACAATTATTGGACCAGATTCTGTCTTCCTCTGCAGGTGTTTTCTAGGCTGGGTAGGAGAAAGACTCAAATCTCAGAAGATCTTCAGCCAGCTCCCGGCGAGGTGTGGGAGGAAGATACACGTCCTCCGTGCTTTCCTCCTTCCCATGTCTTATCAACAATATGCGGACCTTTCTCAGTGTTGCTGTCGCTAAGAGTTGGTGAGTTAATGACCTATGTTATAAGAACACAAGGGTTATAAGTGGGCATCTCAACCTCATTACTCTGGGCATTTGGGGCTGCATGATTGTTTATTATGGGGATCAGGACTCTCTCCTAGTAGATGCCAACAGCAGCCACTCTTCCTGCAACCTCCAGCTGGGAAAACCAAAAAGGGTCCAGACACTGCCCAGTAGGTCAACCATCTCTAGTTGGGACCTACTGCTTGAGAGTAGATAGACTGACTCTGCAACAGGCATCTTCCTTTACCCTGGGAACTTTCTGAGCCAAGGTAAAGACTTAGGACCTTAGAAAAGGTGATCACGGCAGGTGTGTCGCTTGAGAAAGGGCAGTGCGGCTGCCCTGGAATGACTCTAGAGTCATAAATCTGTCTTTTCTTCTCCAAATCCTCTTCCTAAAGATTGCCCAAACCTAGAAGATGGTTGGTAAATGTTTGTTGGGTAAGACGTGTTTGTCAGAGCTGAGTCCGCCTCTTGTGCTCAGAGGAGAAATCGCAGGGACCAACAGCTATTTACTTGAAGTTCTGTCCACTTATTGGCTTATTGTGTTCTATTTGAGAGACTCTTGAATACTGCAAAAGTAACCAAGGATACCAGTGCGATCCCTTGCAGCAAACATACAGGGAAAAGAACAGAGCAACCAACGTCCAAGCCTGTTTCTCCGGTTTACTGCGAGGCAGTGGGGTTTGGAAGACAGCAGAGAACAAGTAGGGCCAGAGCCTCCCATATGCAGGAGATTATAGTTTGCATCCTTGCAAATTATTAGTTTAACAACGTCTCTTGTCCTTGAACTTTGCATCTTGCCGTCATCAGGGAGGATTAGGTAGCATCCTCGCTAGGGAGCAGGTCAGAATTGCTGAGTTGTGGAGCTTCTGCTCCATTTGTGAAAGGTGTGACTGGTGAGCAGTGAGGGAAGGGGTGTCAAGGCCAGCAGTGCCACTGAGGCTTCTATGGCGAAGACACGGGCGGCCCTTTTCCTTCCGACTGGGTGACGACATAAAGGATGGGAACAGCTGCTTCGGTGTGTCTCCTCTCGGAACTCTTTTGCTTCCTCTTTCCCTCATATCTTCTCTTTTTTGTTTTAAATTTTGAGACAGGGCTTGCTAAATAGCTCAGTTGTCCAGGCTAGTCTTGAATTTGTGACCCTCCTACCTCATGCTTCCTTTTTGAGCAACACACTATTTCGCATCCAACATGTTCCCTGTGACTAATGACTTGCCTCAAAAATTCCATGCTGAGGCTTTGAAGGAACTTCTCTCTGGAAAGCCTTTCTGGAAAAGATTTCTGACAGAGTGTCTTCCAGGGCAGCTCCAGCTGATCCCTCCAGGGAGGCCAGGGCGGCTGCCCTTGAGTCTGTTCCAGGAGACTCCAGGGACTCCAGCACTTTCGAACTCCCAGGCTGGCGTACTGAGGGTCTCACTGAAACCTCCACTTGGACATCTGGGAGACATCTCAAACACAGCACGGCCCAAAAGGAGTGATTTCCTGCCTCCCCGCCGACCCTGGTGCTTGTCCTTACCCACCTCGGCTAAAGGCAATTCCACCCTTCCAGTGCTCAGGTCAGACCCTCCGAGTCATCCTTGATGAACCAGTTTGATGGCTTTACTACCAGAGTTTATTTAGGATCTGAATGCTTCTCACCACTGGCATCCCAAGTAGCCAGGACAATATTTTATTATTATTAGTTATTATTATTATTATTATTTGGTACTGGGGATTGAACTTGTGACCTCGCACTTGCCAGGCAGGTGCTTATGTCACTGAGCTAAATCTCTGGCCCAAGGATAATTATTTTACAGTGAGATCTTGCTACTTCTTTCCCCCAAACCTTCGAATACCTCCTAACCTCATAGTAAAAAACAAATTTTTTGTTTTGTTGAGACATAGCCATGCTCTACCCTGGTAATCAGAACCCTCTTCCCCCAGATAGCTTAGCTTAAATATCCTGAAGTGAAAATATTACTTCCTTCTACAGTTTTCCATGGCCCACTTTTATCCTTTAGTATTTTTTTTTTTTCACTTTAACTTTTTGAGACAGGGTCTTGCCTGGTGTTGTTCTGTATACCTGTCTTTTTGGAATAGCTTGGAATTTAGAGCAGTGTCCTCCCTTCTCTGGCTGTTCTTAGTATCCTGCACAAGCCCCTCCTTATTCTCCAAGTTGTGGTCTTTGTCCACCTTTCTTGCTTTATTTTTCTTTGCTAGGGGTTGTATCACACTTCACCTATACTGGAGTGATTCAGTAGTCGATGCATTTGGGCTTATGGTGAACTTCAGCCCTGAATCCCCAAAGGTTGCCTGAAAAGTCTGTAAGGATATCTTTCAGGTGTCTCAAACGTGGTGAGTCCCAAAGTATAACCCACCATTCTCTGTCTGAGCCCTACTTTTCTGCTCTCCGTGTCTCTAACTCTGTTCATGGCACCCTAAGCTAGAGACACTGGAGTCTCCTCCTGACTTCTTTTTTCCAGTATACTTCTGCACAGCTGCTACTTATTTCTAAAATTACAAAATATATTCCTGTGTAAAAAACCTGCACTGTTTTGTCAGACCTAGTAGCACTAGGGAGGCTGAGGCAGGAGGATTGTGAGTTGGAGGTGAGCCTGAGCTACACAGCAAGTTTAGGGTGGGTCTGGACTACACAGTGGACTCTGTCTCAAAAAACCAACCAACCAACCAACTAACCCAAGCCAACCCCAAGGTCTTTTGAGTATGAAGCAATAAGACCTGGAAAAATGTCTCTAGAATGCTGTGTTTGTTCTCTGAGAATGGACATAAATTGTCTTTAGACTTTGACCTTATAGATTAAAGTGTTTTTTAAAAAATATTCTTCCTCATATTTTCTTTGTTATGTGTGAAGTGATTTGAAACAAACCTCTTTTTCCCCTTGGGACAGAGTCTTGTTCTGGCAGAATACTTCTTAAGTGTTTTTTATTTTCTTGTTGTTTTTACCTTACTACAAGATATGAACACTTGCTGGTTTCTATTGGTTTTACAGTGACATATTGGTTCATGAACTTAATTGTTTCTCTGACCAGAATTGTGGGAAGAATTAAGTTCATGAACTGAGCTATCACTGTATCTAGACCAACATTTGTCAAATGATACTTTTCTGTGGTTTAGTAAACATCTCCTTTTACTTCTTCAGAGGTCAAGTGGGAGAAAGAGAAGAGGCAGGTTAGGAAGAGAGTTCTTCATATGTACTGACTTTTTAAATATTCACGGCATCCCCTGAGATGTATACAATCTCATCCTTATATGGTCATCATTCATATTTTACAGTTGAGGAGGCTGAGGCACAGAGATGTTGAAAATGTTGCCCAAAGTTCATGTGAGAGATTTCACACCCAGGCTTCACATCCAAGGAGTCTGTTTCAGAGATAAGGCAATGAAATGAAAATGCAGGAAATTAAAGAATGATCAACCAGTATATATAAACTTTCATGAATTTTTCTCCAGAATATCAATTCATGATATTCTTCCCATATGAAACTTGTATCCAAAGTTGCCAGTCATTAAAACACACAGATCGAAGGAGTAAAAATAACTCCTTTTGTTAATCGATGGCACCTGTAAATATCAAAATAATGAAACAATTCTCTTAGGAATTCTTTTTTTTTTTTTTTTTTTTTTGCGGCACCGGGGATCAAACTCACAGCCTCACACCTGCTAGACAGGTGCTTAAGCCACTGAGCCAAACTCCCAGCCCTAGCTTTTTGAGGCAGGGTCGCACTATGTAGATCAGGCCAGCCTTGCGCTCGCGTTGTAGCCCAAGCCGGCCTTGAACTCACAATACTCCTCCTACCTCAGCCTCCTGAGTGCTGGGATTAAAGGCATGTGCCACCATGCCCAGCTCTTAGGAATTCTTGATCTGACAAATCATCTGTCACTTTAGGTTAGGATGATATAATAAAGCCTGTAGAAAACACACAGAAGAAGAATGATAGCATTTGCATCCAATAACAAACTTTTTTATTTGTTTTTTGATACAGAGTCTACCTATGGAGTTAAGTCTGGGCTTGAACTGACAATGTAGTCCAGGCTGGCTTCAACTTGCAGTGATCCTCCTGCTTCAGCCTCCTGAGTACAGTACTAAGGCCCCAGGTGTGCACTACCACACCCAGCCACAAACATACTTTTGGTACCTCATCCTGTAGAATCCCCATGCCACCTGAGTAGGTTCTTTTATTAAAGAAAAGCTAAACATGTCACGGCTTGGTTGAACTTTGGATCAGTAAGTAGAAACCCAATGAGCTGACTTGCCATTCAGGAATGCTTCAGAACACCGCTCTCGATGATGAGGCCCACAGTGATGTGCTTTGAAGGAAATGTCACTGGAGTCAGACACTGAAAAGGCTTCCAGTGAGCATCCTGAAGAATGAACTTAATTCATGACTGGTAACTCAGTTTTGAAAGGATGAAACAGACCAGGTCACTCAGGCTGATACCACACCCTGACCAGAGCGACCAGGAAGGGGAGCAGTGATGGTCGGTGGACTCGGTCACACTGCTGGAGAAGCAGCTCCACTACAAGCCTCGGGAATGGACCGAGTTCCTTACATCTGGGGAAATTTGCATTGTACAAGAAAGTTTATAAATCTTCAGCATTGACATTGTATGTAAAAAGAAAAAAGCCTTTTCAATGCACTTTACTCTTGTCTTTTCTTTTTTCTCAGTACTGGGGATCACACCCAGGGTTGCTGTACTGCTGACCAATCCCAGCCTTGTTTCAACCTTTTTGCTTTGAGACAGGGTCCCCACGGTAGGCTCAACCTCCTTCTGTGCTGGGGCTACAGGGAGGCACCTCTGTGCCTAGCATTCAATACATTTTCAAGTTAGTTCTTTGGCTTAGTTACACCAAAGTCAGACAAATGGGCTAGGTATGATGAATTTCAACAAAACATCATGATTCTATTTATTTATTCCTTTTGTTGCTGAGATCGAATCCCAGGACCTCCTGCATATTAAGCATGCACTCTACCTCTAAGCTGCAGGCCCAGCCCCTGCATTATTCTAAACTTCAGGTTGCTATGCCATTTCAGGGCATCTGGTTATTCACAGCGACACAGTAAAGTTAGAATTGTTCTAAAGTAATCCTCTCTTTCATTCCAGCTTAACTGGTTGGTTTTTTTAAGTGGAGGCCAAAGTATATGTGTGTGTGTGTGTGTGTGTGTGTGTGTGTGTGAGTGTATGCATGTGTGTTTCCTAAAGTCTCTGGTTTATGGTATCAAAGTCAAGTGTGCCTGTAATCCCAGCTCTCTGGGAGGCTGAGGCAGGAGCAAGCTGAAGCTCAGCCTGGAAAATTTAGCTATTTAGTGACTTCGTGAGACCCAGTCTCAACAACAACAACAACAACAACAACAGTAACACCAAACAAAAAACAAAACAAAAAAATTAAAAGATGGGAGATATGTTCCAGTGCCAAGGCTCTGGGTTCAATCTCCAATTAAAAAAAAAAATCAAACAAACAAACAAATAAACAAAAAAACCAATGGTGTCAGTAAATAAGAAAAACATAGAATATATCCAACACAGAATTTTTAGGTCGAGCTGTGTGCAGTGGCACATGCCTACAATTTCAGCTACTTGGAATTGACACAGGAGGATTGCAAGTCTGAGGCTATATGGGTAATTCAGCATGACCCTGTTGCTAAATGAAAAAATAATAAAAAGGGCTGCAGATGTAGCTTGGTGATCCCTAGGTAGTGAAAAATAAAATTAAAAAAAGAACTTCAGCTAGTGCTAAAATTTGAGTTTAATTACGTCCCTCAAAAAGAAGTGGTGTTTAATTTCTTTCTTTCTTTCTTTTTTTTTTTTTTTTTTTTTTTTGAGGCACTGAGGATCAAACTCACTTCCTGGTGCCTGCCAGACAGGTGCTTAAGCCACTGAGACAAACTCCCAGCCCTAGTTTTTTAAGGCAGGGTTGCACTATGTAGCTCAGGCCGACCTTGTGCTCGCGTTGTAGCCCAAGCCGGCCTCGAACTCACAACGCGCCTCCTACCTCAGCCTCCCGAGTGTTGGGATTAAAGGCGTGCACCACCACGCCGGCTGGTGTTTAATTTCTAACTTCTGATACCTGTATGTGTGGCCTTACTTGGAAATAGGGCCTTGCAAACATAATCAAGTTAAGACGAGGTCAGCTCCATGCTGTCGCTTAGTGGTAGTGGCTTGTCTGCCATATGCAAGGACCTCAGTTAGACCCAAGAATGGCAATAAAACAAAAAGCAGAAAAAAGAAAAAGAAAAAGGAAGCAAGTGATATGCCAGTGTCCACATGAGGAGCCCTGCGTACAGACGCCCACAGAAGGTCCTGGGGTAACAGGAGGCGATAGCAGCCAGCCAGGGAGCAGGAGACTGTGGCAACTGCCACGTCCCAGGAAGAGGCAAGGAAGGTTCCCCCCATCCTTCCGAGAGAGCATGGCCCTGCAGACACCATGAGTTTGGGTTTCTAGTCTCTGGAGCTATGAAAGAATATTTCAGCAACTCCGTGGTACTTCGTTTCGGCAGCCCCTGGAAACCAACACAAATACAATGCACCAGTGGGATGTGGTGGGAGCAAGCGGGAAGGCAGGAGGCTCTCTGGGTGAACCCTGAGGCGTCGGTTGATATGAACGTTTTCAGTGCTCCGAGCGTGCTGGGACAGTGTGGGTCTATTGAAAGCCCTGCTTTTGCAGTCCTTCCTTATATGGACAGGGTTTCCAGTCTCCCTGAGTTCACATGGTGGATCTGCCTAATGTGTTCTTGCACATTGTGTGAAGGGGAAATTGACTGTTTCGGCCACTGCTTTGACCTATCACTCTCCCGCTAGACCAGCTTTGCAATGCCGTTATTGGATTGGCGGTGGGCTGGCCCAGCAGAGAGCTCCAGGGTGAGTACTGCTCACCGGAGTTGTCCCATTGTGGGCCCAAATGACCGAGTCTTTATAGACCCTCCTTGCCTTGGCAGTCAGTCTGCTGGTCACACCTTGGCAGTGGGCAGCAAGTCTTCCTTGAAGGGAAGTGCTTCTTTGTGCCTACTATAGGTGTGGTCTTCTTGGGTGACTTGGGCCCCTAAAATCCTGGCAGGATGTTGAGGTGTCAGTGTGAGGGAGCTGCAGGGAAGTTAAAGAGAGTATCTGAGCTGAAGAACATGGCTAGTTGGTGGGGAGACAACTCATGCTTGCAGTGGAGATGTAGATACAGTTTTCCTCTGGAACTTTTCTTGGTGTGAATCATCAGGTCGTCTTGGAATATGGATGATGGGCTGATGAAGAAGGCACTGAACAGCCCCTTCAGCCATTAGCAATGACTGATCTGGAGGATCAGACAACTAACAAAAATGAACACGTGTGTTGAGGCAGATCTCCTTGCTAAAGAATGTGTCATTGAGCCAGGCGTGATGGCGCACGCCTTTAATCTCAGCACTTGGGAGGCTGAGGTAGGCAGAGCGTTGTGAGTTCGAAGCCGGCTTGGGCTACAACGTGAGTGCAAGGCCGGTCTGAGCTACATAGTGCGACCCTGCCTCAAAAAACCAGGGCCAGGAGTTTGGCTCAGTGACTTGAGCACCTATTTGGCAGGCACGAGGTTGTGAGTTCAATCCCCGGTGCTGCTAAAAAAAAAAAAAAAAAAAAAAGAATGTGTCATTGTTTGGGTCTTAGATGTCTCTCAAAGGCCTATGCACCAAAGGCTTTTTTGCCAGCCTGTGGCACTTCTGGGAGGTGGTAGAACCTTGAGGAGGTAGGCCCTGGTTGGAGAAAGTTAGGTCATTGGCACGCATGTCCTTGAAGGAATATTGGGATGCTGGACCCTCCTCACTCTTTGCTTCCTGGCTGCCGTTAAGCAAGTAGCTTTGCTTTACCATGTGCTCTCCACCATGATGTTCTGCCTCACTACAGGCCCAAACAATAGGCCAAATAACCATGGACCGAAACATCTGAAATTGCAAACCACAGCAAAGCTTTCCTTTTTACATGCTGATTCTCAGGTGTTGTGTCACAGTGGCAGAAAGCTAACACACAAGGTAACAGAGATACCAGTTGTTTTAGTCACTTTTCTTGTCACTGTGACAAAATACCTGACACTTACAATTAAGGGATAGAGGTTTATTTGGTTTGTGTTTCCAGAAGGCAGGATGGCATGGCACAAGGGCATGGCAGAGGAATAGATGCTCATTTCATAGGAGACAGGAAGCAGAGAGGAAGGAAAGAGGAGGGCAGGATACGCCCTTCTAGGCCCTGCCTCCAGTGGCCCACTGTTATGGCTCGTGTTTAGATGTCTCCCCAAAGCCTCAAGTGGTCATAGGTGAGGCTTTTTCAGAGGTGGCAGGATCTAGAGTATATGGTTGTTTCATGGCACAATGCTGGGATTAAGGGTGTGCAATTACTAAATCAAGCCACTGATGGGTTTGGCGTGGCCCTAATCCTGGTAGCCTAGATAGAGTATAAAAGAGACAGAAAGATGCTATTAGGGTCCCTTGTTTTGCTACCTTCTGTCCACCAGGAACTATTGCTCCTCTGGCATGTGCCACCCTGCCTGGAGCCAGCAATGATGGCCTGAAACTTCTGCAAACTGTGAGCTAAACTTTTCCTCCCTGAACTTGTGGGTATTAGATGTTGTGTCTCCGCAATGAGAAAAGTAACTAAGACACCCACCTCTTCTGAGTAGGCTCCACCTCCTGACATTTAGCTATGAACTCATAGCACCCCATGATCCAATTACGTCCCTAAACCCTGCTTGTGATCACATGAGGCTTTGGGGAGGAGGTTTCACTATAAACCATAACACAAGTGGAGAGGTAAAGCAATATGAAGGAAGAAATGTTCATTATAGGATGGATCAGAAGAGAAGAGGAAGTCATGTATTCATTTTTTCAAAAGATGAGCCTTGCAGAATGTCTTAGCCAGTTCCCTGTTACTAAAAAGAAAACACTGTACCTGGGACCACGGAATCTATAAAGAATAGAAACTTGGTTCACGGGTAAGGCAGCTGGGAGTCCAGGAACATGGCGCTGGCATCTGTTTGGCATCGGCAGAGGCTTCGCATAGTGAGAGAACAGGTGTGCCAGCTCGAGCCTGTCTCTTACAAAACCAAAAAAAAAAAAAAAAAAGTAATGCCACCACGGGGCCCACCTACACAGCTTCATTAAATCCAGATTACCTGGAGAAGGCAGCCCCTCCAAGCACTGCTAGCATATGGATCTGAGGGTTAAGGCTCCGATGCCTGAGCTTTTGGGGGACACATTCACCAATAGCGGGTGTTATCCAGGTAAAACGGGAGGAGAAAAGAACTCTAAGCAGAGGGCTGTGGCACGGGACCGCTCACTGCCGTCGACACCCAAGTCTTCCATTTTTCTCCATTGGCTGAACGGGGTCAGAAACCTCCCCAGAGGACATGGGGATACAGCTGAGTGTAGAGACCACGACCTGATGCAGCAAGAAGAAGCTGGCGCACAGAGCCGGAGGCGCGTGTGGTGCGGGGAGAGGGCAGGGTGGGCACAGCGCGCATGGGCGGCCCATCTCCGGGGGCGTGGCTCTTTCCGAGGGCACAAGGACGCCACGAAGGAGGTAAGCAAGAGAGTAAGGGGAGGACGTTTGAGTTGTAGAAGGGTCGCGCTGACAGCAGTGTGAAGAATGAATTGGAGAGGTGCAAGTCCTGAGAGCAGGAGATCAGGTTTGCAGCGACTTAACCAAGAAGAGTTAAGGGACAGAACTGGGACAGAGCCCACAGTGGGGGTGTACTGAATTTTGAAAGAGACACCGGTTCTCATTCCCTTCTCTCTATCCGTGGCTGTCTAGTTCCTAAAAGGAGAATGGTGAGCGTGGTGGTGGGGATGATGATGACAACGATTGGAAAAAAGTCTTTTAATCCTTGCTTTTGAATAAAGCCATTATCCAGGTATAGGTTTGATGTTAGAAGATGTGGTCGCCATGAGGAATTCAGTCACCTTTGAGCCTCAGTTTCCTCTTTGGGAAAATGCAGGTAATCCGTCCTACTGAGATCACTGGAGCGTTGTGTCATGAGTTAGTGGGAATAATTCATGAATACGCATGGATGCGCGGTAGAGAGCCGGCACTTAGCACTTCATTCCTTTGTGTATTCATTCAGTGAGATGTGTAATTTGATAACATTGCCTTCTGAAATACATACACACTGCATATAGTTTTGGCTTTTTTTTTTTCTTTTTCTAGTACTGTGGATTGAATTCAGGGGCGTTGCACTGAGCTACGTCTCCAGCCTTTTTAAGTTTTGCGACAAAGTCTATGTTGCCCAGTCTGAATTTGAACTTGCAACCCTCCTGCCTCAGCCTCACAGAGTGCTAAGATAATAGAAGTGTGCCACCATGCCCAGTTCCATAAAGTTTATTTTAAAATATTAACATTGAACACGAACTAGAATTTAGTGAATGCCTACAGCTTGCAAGCCACCATGGGGGACAAATAAATGCGAGACATTGTGTCCTTGTCTTATGGGTTTTGCAGTCCATTGTGGGAGTAGATATGTGAAAAATGTAAGACTAGTGAAATATTTACACGTTTTTAAGAGTTGAGGCAACAACAGAGAAAATGAGACAAGGTCATACAGTCACCAGTTGGATGGCTCGGGTGTGTTTGTGTGGAGGGGGAGGTGGCGTTGCGGTGCGGAGAGCTTGAAGGATGGAGGTCGGGCTCAAGCTGGATGCGAGGGATGAGTTAGAGCCCGGGGCAGATCAGGAGTTGGCAGGCTGCTGCCAGGCCCCTCATCGAGTCCGTATGGCCTGTGAGAGAAGAGCGATGTTTAAGTGACTGCAAAAAGTTTTTAAAAGGTGGCTTTGCATCAGATTGAGAGTCCATAAATAAAGTTTTATTGCACATGGCCCTGTTTCTTTTTTCAGTGTTGCCTGCGCTGCTTTTGAGATACAGTGGAGCGGAGTATTGTAACTGTGACGTATAAAATGCTTACCGGCTGGACCCGGAGGGCGAGGGGAAGACATTCTGGGTAGCAGGGTACTGAGATGGGGCGCAGCTCTCGGCAGGAATCAGAAGAGGGGCGGTCACACAAGGGAGAATGGGAGTGGGAGGGGAGGGAGAGGGGAAAGGAAGGGGGAGGGCAGGG
>RJWM01026198.1:0-28384 GCA_004363535.1 Dasyprocta punctata | reverse complement strand
CTCTATAGCTTCATCAAGCTGTTTCTTTAATGCATTTTCTATCATTTCAGAAAGTCCATTTGTGTGACTCCCACTGTCTTCCATTTCAGTATCTCTTGGGTTTGTTCTTTGTGGGCTGGGGGACTGAGACTGCCTCTTGGTCTTTCGTTTTGTCATTTTCTTCTGGAATCTATGTAGCTCTGTGTCCTGCACGGCTGGCCGGCGTTCCCCTGAGGTTCGCGCTGACTCTTGCGGCGTGCAGGATCGCAGGACCTGGTAGGCTGGGTCCCGTGCGCAGCAAGGAAGGGCGGCCTCCCAGGGCGTGCAGGTGGAGTCTCCTCCTTTACTGGGTGGGGGCCAAGGCCTCCCGGTCCCAGGGAGCTGTGTTGGGCACCGCGCGGGACGTGGACCCAACCCTGGTTCTGTCTGCAAGCTCGGCCCAACAGCTATGCCTGCAGGGCAGGCCCGGGCAGGTCCCAGGCCTACAGTGCCGGGAGCAACCCTGCTGGGCGGCGCGGTCTGCACAGGAGGTGTGGGATGGCAGACGCTCGAGCAGAGCTGCGCGGCTGAAGAATGGAGCTGCCATGCGCTCTGCACTCTGGTGGGGGGGGGGGCCCAAGCTCTCCAGTTCCCTGCAGCTATGTTGCTCAATTCCCCGGTGAGCAGCTCTGGGTTCCTGGGCTGATTTGGGCTGGGCTGCATACCTCTGTGTCCTGCGCGGCTGGCCGGCGTTTCCCTGAGGTTCGCGGCATGCAGGATCGCGGGACCCAGTGGGCCGTGTCCCGTGCGCAGCAAGGAAGGGCGGCCTCCTGGGGCGTGCAGGTGGAGTTTCCTCCTTTACTGGGTGGGGGCCAAGGCCTCCGGGTCCCAGGGAGCTGTGCTGGGCACCGCGCGGGACGCGGACCCGATCCTGGTTCTGTCCGCAAGCTCGGCCCAACAGCCAAGAAGCTAATTTTTTTGTCTTTACAGATCACATCCAGATCAGAATTTATGCTACATAAAAACAAGTAATAAAATATATGCAGAACACTTCTGTATTGGAAAATTGGTGCTCTGAGATTACCCTTGAATCCAGAGAGGAAACCAAAACAGAGATTCCCAAATCTTGTGGAAGGAAAGAAACTCACGTCCTTGACCACCCCCATAGGCTGTGGCAGGCCCCCAGGGAGCAGCCTCCTCTCTGAGCTCACCCACCCTGTGGGCTTAGGGCTGCGTCCCCCCAGCACAGAAGGTCAGGCGGGTGCGTGGCAGGAGCACAGCCTCACCTGCTCACTTCTCAAGTCCCGCCCCTCAGATGGCACGTGTGCAAGGCATTTGCCTGGAGAATCAATCGTGACTTCCCAGGTATGCCTGCTGTTCATTTACTTGCTTATCTTAGGGTTTAATGGATTATCATGGAGGGACTCACACATTTACCTCCACATTGGCGTCAACAGTATTTGCAACAGTTGCTCATGGTATCTAAGGACTATTTTGCAATCTTGAATAATTCATATTTCGCTTACATGTGGGCACACAAAGGTCTAGACACCACAAGGATGAAATGTGATAATTATTCTCCATACTTGCAGTTAGAGAGCTATTTCCTGTTAAAATTTCAAAGCATTTTTTCTTTTGTAAGATTTATAAAATACTTTTTTTTTTTTTTTTTTTTTTTTGCGGCACCGGGGATTGAACTCACAGCCTCGCACCTGCCAGACAGGCACTTAAGCTGCTGAGCCAAACTCCCGGCCCTGGTTTTTTGAGGCAGGGTCGCACTATGTAGCTCAGGCCGGCCTTGCGCTCGCGTTGTAGCCCAGGCCGGCCTCGAACTCACAACGCTCCGCCTACCTCAGCCTCCCAGTGCTGGGATTAAAGGCGTGCGCCACCAAGCCCGGCTTAAAATACTTAAATTTTCAGAAAATTAAATTTCAGCTTTTATAGTGTTTTGATTTAACGTTAGATAGCTATTATTTATAATTTATGCTTGTCCTTTCATCAATAAGCTTTTTTAAAATTTTAATTTTTGTAGTTCTGGGGATTGAATCAAGAAAGCAGTGATCTATATCTGTAGGCCCTCCACCCCTGGTTTGTTAGGTTTTTTCTTCTTTCTTTCTTTTTAAAATTTATTTCGAGGCAGGTCTCACTAAGTTACATAGGCTGAGTTCAAATTGTAATCCTCTTGCCTCGATCTCCTAAGTGTAGCTGAGATATTAGGCATGTATCACCACTTTGGGCCTCAGATAATTGTGACTATTTTAAAAGGAAAATAATGCTGAAAACATATAAACAGTGATACTTTTCCCTTTCTGTCATTTGCTTTAATTTAGGTTTTTGATAAAACACATTGAAAATGTTTAAACTTTGAGTATAATTACATTTTTATCCTTAAGTTAGTACTGTCAACAGAATACAAATTCTGTGAAAAGTCCTGATTATAACAATATAATTAGCGTATTAGCTGAATGTGAGTGCGACAGATAACATTTAAGGAACAAATATCCATGTAACACTCTGTTGTTTTTAGTTTTATTTTATTCTGGTGCAAGCATTATTTGTTCATGAGGAGAAGACTCAAGCCTTCAAAATAAGAATTAAATTAAGTTGCCTTTGATATGTGTCCCAGTTTAAGATTATAAGGACCATAGCTTTCCATGGGTTTCTAAAAATTGTGTCATTGCAAAGATTTATGTATCTTTAGTTAGGAAGACAGAGCACATTTATTTACCAGTTTGTTAGTGTGAGCTAAATATTTAAATATTTAGACATATGCTGTGTTGGCTTCTATTTTGTATTCTTGACCTGAATCCTGAAAATATTAGGGAGAGGTTTGACACTTAAGGTCAGATTACCTCAGTGCTGCCACTAGAGTGCCCCAGGGATCCCGCAATGGGGGACATTTTATAAACTGAAAACCTATTTAGAATTTTCATATCGAATGACTGTATATTATATTATATATTATTGCATTTGGAAGTGGTAGAATCATTTTATTACTGTAACATGGGGATGACATTTGTATTACAGGTTGAGTGTCTCATCCAAAATGCTTGGGACCAGAGTGTTTCAGATTTTAAACTTTGGAGTACTCACATACAAGTAATATTTTGGAATGGGGCCCAGGTATAAATACAGAATGCATTTATGTTTTGTATACACCTTATACACATAGCCCTGAGGTAATTTTCTGTAATATTTTAAATAATTTTGTGCAGGAAATCCAACCTCTTGGTGTGGGATTTTCCACTTGGGGAATCATATGAGCTCTCAAAAAGCTTTGAATTTTGCAGAATTCTGACTTTTGGGTTAGGGAGTTTCAACTATATTAACTTTTTTTCATGTATTATGATCAAGGAGATTTCAGCCCAACCTTGGAAAGGGCAGCAATTTTTAAACAGGAAAATCTGAAGGGTTGAGGGGTCTTTGTAGCACACTCAGTCTGCCAAGCCTTTTTCACTGGTGGATTGCAAAGCGTGCTCTGGTCAATATTCTGGTAGGCTGGTAAAGAGAAACTCGGACTACAGATGTTTGGAATAGCTGGAGACAGGTTGACACAGGTGTCTGCACAAATTTTTTCAGGGGTCTCCGACCTGCTCATCTTTCTGCATCCCTAGATCTGCAAGAGCTGGTGTGGAATGAGTGTTTGGGGGAACTGGAAGTCTCTAAAAGTCACAGGATTCTGTGGTGTGCAGAGCCTGAGAACCTGGACTCTTCAGTTGGAGATTCCGCATCCAGAGCTGTTGGTGCCACTTCTTTCCTGGGTGCTGTGTGAGTCCCAGCTCTCTGGTCTGTAAAATGCTAGAGCACATCTCAGAGGACTGGTGTGAAGATGAAATGAGTTGACAAGCGACAAGTGCTTAGGTCAGCACTATAGACATATTTTTTCTTGTTGTTAAATGAAGCCTGTGTTTGATTCAATTGAACAAACATTAATTTGCAGGTTGCCAGAAGGTCCATGCATGTGTCCTGTGTGCCAGGTACACTACCTACAGACATCAGAGTGACCCAACCTGGTCTCTGCCTCGTCTGGACATCTGTATGAAGGGGCTGTGTAATCCAGTGGTTACCGAACGGTGTATTTTATAACCGGCTCCTGGGCATTCCGAGGACACGGTGGAGACACCAGCACCCCAGCCTTGGGCAGTAAGGAATCATTTCCCAGCTGAGTAGAGTGAAAACTGCCATGGGGACTCTTTGTGCTTATAAAGGGACTTGAGGAATAGAGATTCATTTCTATTCTGATGTGGTTAGTTATCATCTGCCGGAAATGTTAGGTTAGAGGGAAAAAGAGTTTGGGGTCCTCATTTGGGTTAGTCTCCTACATTCTTTGGGCTGTGAGGGTCATCTGATGTTGCTGTTTGTCTTACTTTATGCCCACTACACCCCACCTCTGGGTTTATGGGGTGTGGCTTTATCTTCTCAAACAGGGCTTCCTTGTGAGTTTCCTGTTTCCATCAGAACCGATATATCCTGTGAAGCTCACGGATTAAGCATGTTAAGGAGAAGAGTCAAACAGAACACTTCCCAAAGAATTTCTTTCTTCCTCCCTTTCTTTTCTTGCTTCCTTTTCCCCCTTATCTCCCTGCTTTGCTCCTCAATTGCCCTAAATCTCAGACTTCCTCTGTAGATTCCCAACAAAGATTTCGGAAATTTGAATCATTTAGGGCCTCTCAGAGGGACAGAGTCTCACGTGGGTCCACTTTAGCTTTGAAGAAAAGTTCTTTTGATGCAATCATATAAACCAAATAACAAAAACAAAAACATAAAAAAAAACTATAGCTAATTTAAGAGGTCCAATATCTGTTTTCTGCCTTATAAATACATCGAACTGGCATTTCACAACCCTCACTCACTGAGGTGAGGGCAATAAAGAATGTGCTGAAATGTTAAACGTTCAGTGACAGGGGACAAACGTCACTTATGATACTGTCGTGAGGATTAGCTCCTCTGCCACCCCTCCCCTGCACACACCATGGTCTGGAAAGCCGTGAAACCCAGGACACGTAACTTTTATAAGACCTAAAGGATTTCATGAATGAGGAAAGGTGACCTCAGTAATTTTTTGTGTGGGGGGGGCAGCAGTGCTGGGGATCAAACCCAGGATCTTGTACATGTGAAACGTGTGCTGTATCTATCACTGACATATCCTAGCCCTTCAAAACAGAATTTTTTTTTTGACAGGAATTTGCTGAATTACCCAGGTTGGCCTCAAATTTGTTATCCTCCTACCTCTAACCCTGACTATTGGGGTTTACAGGTATGTGCCACGGCACCAAGAACCTCAGTAATCCCATACAGAGAAAGTTTTGCGATAGAATTCCTGTCTATCTCTGAAGAGATCTTTCTCTCCATCCATCCATGGACTTGTTGATCCCTTGATCTTTCCAACTCATCTATTTACTTATTTGCTTGTTTAACATGAAGAACTGGGAGTTCCTGTCACTTCCTAGGGATGCTATTTCCATATTCTGGACATTTCAGAATGGGCCACTGCTCACAGGAAGTTAACAATGAGGGTGGGGCTGAGCATATAATGCCCAGTGAAACACGTCGGAGGGAAGCTGGGCATGGTGGCTCACGCCTTTAATCCCAGCACGTGGGAGGCTGAGGTAGGAGGAGCGTTGTGAGTTCCACAGCGGCGGGGGGTACAACGTGAGTGCAAGGCCGGCCTGAGCTACATAGTGCAACCCTGCCTCAAAAAACCAGGGCCAGGAGTTTAGCTCAGTGACTTAAGCGCCTGCCTGGTAGGCATGAGGTTGACGTTGTGAGTTCAATCCCTGGTGCCACAAAAAAGAAAGAAAGAAAGAAAGAAAGAAAGAAAGAAAGAAAGAAAGAAAGAAAGAAAGAAAGAGACAGACGTCAGGAGGGCGGAGACACGCAGGGCTATTCTGGATGACATTTTCACAGGATATTTGACCTGATTAGGACCAGGGAAAGAGGTTCAAAACTTTCCAAGTGGATTGGCGGAGAAGGGATTCTGGACATAACTGTAGGGAAGTGCGAGGCAGCCTGAGAGGAGACAGCAGCACCCTGTGAGGGGCAGTGGCAGTGGGAGGGCGGTGACAGGCAAGGGGACGGGCTGTGGGGCCTGGTGGTGTCTGTCTTCCGTGGGGAGGAGGTTAGCTCAGAGGAAACATCTCTGATTATGTGGAAATCAGATGAGCAGTGCGGTATTCACGGTCGTCTTATAATTGCTTGTTTAAATATTTAAGGATAAAGAAATGAAAAAGATGTCGAAGCCAAGAATATCAAGGCGGGAGTTCCGAAGCAAGTCTGAGGGGGTTCTGGGTTTTCCTTTCCGCTGGGTATTGTGAGGGCGTAGAAAGCCTATCGATAACCTCTGGTTCCTGCCACGGCAGGGTCAGCAGTGAGACTAACCCGGGAAACATAACGACAAGGGACACACGCGCCATCGTAAGGAAAGCCAAGGTCTAATAATTTGAGTTTTATTTTCCATGGATTTTCCCCCTTGGTTTTTGACAGTGATTGAATTAAGCACAATTTGCCAAAGTCTCCTTTCTCTTTGGACCTCTGGTTCCACTTCCTGCCTCTTTGGGATCCATCCTTCTCTAAGCGAGGAAGGAAAGGCAGCCTACAGATTCTCCAGGCCCACTGGAGGAGCACAGGCACGAGCTCGCACCTGGGCTGTTCTTATCAGTTCCGTTTTCCTTTTCACAAACTGCAGACTTTTTGCAAGAAGCCCAGGATGGGCTTTCACAGTCCCACGCGAAGATGCCCAAGCGCCTTGTTTTCCGAGCTAACCGGCTGGCCTTGCTCCCCGCGGGTCCTCCAGAGAGCTCTGTTAAAAGCTGCAAGTATTGGAAAAATAGTCCAGAGAGAAGGGAGGGGAAAAGCAAACGCATTTCTGGTCGGCAGCTCCTGTTGCTTTTGGCGCCGCGAGAGTGAGATTCCCTGGCTGCCCGTGGCCTGCTGCGGGATCAGGGAGGGGCACCCAGGAGTCCTCTCAGGTTCTTCAGCCGTTCCTGTTAAGCCTGCTTATTTATTTACTTTCGCATTTCAGTAGCTTCTAATTCAGGGACACAGGTGAGGAGAAGGGGAAAGGAAGGGGTGGCCGCTTAGATGTGGCTTCAAGGTCGCCTTGCACGACGACTTCTCCCTGAACTGGACGCTGCAGTTACAGGACGTAGCCACTGGGCGGCAGGCGGCTGGGGTTCCCAGTCCCACAGACAGGGCTGGCTGGCTGGGGCCCGCCCAGGAGTGTGCGTGCCAAACCGAAATCTTCCAGCAACTGTGACCTGGGTGTATATTTCGCCTCAGGTATTCCCTAAACGCTTGCTGCTGTGTGTCGGTGCTAGGAATCAATTCTAGAGAGGGTTCGGTTTCTCCCAGTGGAGCTCCCGTGCGGAGGGGGAAGATGGACCGGCCACGCACTGGATTCTCAGCTCAGCTCCGGGTCAAAACAAGACGGGTGTGTAGCATTCGGATCCCACTGACCGTCTTCGGATGTGTGCAGGGGTTTTATCTACCTGTTTCCAAAATACTGTCAGCGTCAGCCTGTGAGTTCCAAGATCGGGTGGCGTATTCGTGCTGCTCGTCCTGCAGCTCCGGGCACGACACTCTCAGTGTGGCCATCCTGCAGGGTGGCAGGTGGGGATGACCCACCCGGTGCCACAGAGTTCCTTGCGGGCTACCTCATGGCCGAACCCAGGCTCTGGGCCTTACCGGGGCTCTCAGCAGGGAGGCAGAGTGGCTGGAAGCTGTCCCAGGAGACACAGGGGCATTGAACTGAGAAGAGGGGTGTCTCCCTGACACCGCTGCTGCCTCCCCAAGGCCAGTTCAGACTGTCTAGGATTCTAGACATTCCTTGAGAGCTTGGACCCGTCTCTGATTCTTCTCTACCTGAGTGCCTGCCATAACCTGGCCCCTGCCCAGTCCTAGCAGTCAGCTCCCGGTCCTGACCTATATCCTCGCTCTTCAGTCCTATGCGTGTGGCTGGACCTTGGCATCCTGGAAAGCGCCTTCTCCAGCAAGGCCAGGGTTCGACTGCCTGTCTGGCCTCTTGCCGCTTCCATGTTTTTGTGAGATGATTGTGGATCCCACGAACACCTCTGGCCTTCTGGACACTTCTTTCCAGGCTGCCGGCCTCTTTTCTAGTCTCCCCGCTCTTCCCATGCTCCACCCTTACTTCCCCTGTACTCTGCCTTCTTTACTGCACGGCAGGCATCTGAAGGGCAGCACTGGCACTGATTTTGTTCACCTGGCATATTTAGAGTAGTGCATCGAGATCTAAACATATTCTCGTAATGAATGAATTTCACACAGGCTCAGTGAGCCCCGTGCCCGGCTGTGTGCAACAAGTCATTACCTTCCGTCTCACATATTGGGAAGGAGAGTAGTAGTGAAAAGAATTATGCAACTGTGTTGATTTTTAAACAGATTTTTAAACTACAGTTTTATAACTAAAGTTCCTGGTTTCTTAACTGAGCTAGACTTCTGAGTCTCTTGTTGGCTTTTTCACTTGTTCTCGGTCAGGTCCTCCTGCCACAACCCTTCATGCCTCATTGAAACCTCCTGCCCCTCACTTCCAGCTCCCCTTGACTGCTTCGGCCCCGATGCTTACCGCTCTTCTCACTCCTGTTTCAAGGGGGAAATGAGACTCTCAGGAATTACCTTTTCGTGTGTCCCTGAGTGGCTCGTCTAAGCCCCTTGTTGTCCTCTCCCTCACCTCCTAACAAATGGATATTGGAGTATCCACCTGTTCCCAGGCCACAAGAACCTCTAAGGATGGACCCCTCTAGGAGCTCAGCAAGCACCCTTCCCTGTTCCTTCCCAGAAAGGGGAGCATAGGCAACAATGAGTCTGGCTGGCTGTGGGCAGTCAGGGTCATCAAAGAGCTGGGAGTCAGAGAGTGGCCATATTTCCTGGAGCCCCTGCCTGGTATCAAGGGCCAAAAGGCTGTCTGTCCACTTCCCTGTTGAGCTGGCGAGAGTGTGAGGTGCTCCCAGCTTGGTTATTCCCTGGGCTCTGTCCGGATTCGCTTCTCAGCTGCAGAGAGGTCTCCGGGCCCGTAGTGCTTCCTGGCAGAGCAGAGCAGTCTCTCCACTGGGCCCCATATGCCGCATGGAATTGTCACTCTTCCCCACACGGGGATGATCAGGGGGCAGGAGGCTGAGCCCAAGCCCAGGGGCACCTGTAGCATCCCCAGTTGTCCCTGTAGGGCAGAAGACTAGCCCGAGTGTGCTGTCCCAGGCCTTATTGCAGCTGGGAGGCAGGCTCCTGAGTGCATTTTAAAGGCCCTGAATAAAGTTCTAGCCCTCTACCACTTGTCATTTCTTTCCTGGCCTTGCCATCGCTGCCGCCATCACCTGGTCATCTGGTGTGGCTGGGCTGGTGCGGTTTACCTGCCTTCAACACCTTATGTGACCTAAATGGAAATAAATAACCCCTTCCTTTCTAAGCATTTTTTTTTGTTCTACTTTGTTGTAAACCACCCCTAAGTTGGATCCTGTTGGCCTCAGAAGTCCCACGTGAACAGGGGAGTAGTAGAAATTTTACGGTTTTCGGCGGGGAGGGAGTACAGGGCGGCACAGCCAAACCCCACGGTCATATTGCATCCAGGCAACAAAGAATATTCAGAAAAACCGAGGCTAAACGCAGACGAGCCTGGCTCCGCGGGAAGTACCTGCTCTGTGTTTTCATCCCTCAGTCAAGACAGCCCCACGCCAGGGGTGCGGTCCGGAGGAGCTGCCGTCCTCACCCCCTACCAGGCAGCTGCAGGCCGCCCATAGCAGGAACCGCAAACCCTCCCCGCCCTGCGCGGCAGACAGCGCCCGTCCAGCCTCGCTCCAGAGCCTCGCTGCACGGCTCCCGCCCCCGAAAGACCCCTGTGCCCAGCGGTGAGAGTCCGCGCTCTCCGCCTCATGACCACTGCCGGGGACCGCCCCGAGCCCGCCTCTGCTCCTGGCAGTCGCAGGCCTGTTCTGCCGGCCCAGCCCATCTTTGTCCCCAGAAGCCGCTGCCCAGTGCGTGGCGCCCGGGGGGGGGAGCCCGGGAAGAACTCTGCGAAGGGCACTGCGCTCGAGGGTATGTTGGAGTGGGCGGAGGAGCTCAGGGGGCGCTGCCAGACGTCGGGGTGACTTGCTCTCGGTTGGTCTCTTTCTGTCTCAGAGATGCGCAGCTCGCCGCGTTGTACCAACCGCGTCCGGCCAGAAGAGGGCGCTGCGGCGCGGCGCACAATAGTTCTCTAGGGTGCGGTCCAGCGGACCAGCAGAGCTGGTGGCGGGGGGCTGCTACTGCTGTGCCAAAGTAGGGAAGCGTCTGGCTTCCAAAAGCCCCGCTCCGCTCGCTCATGACGTGCCCAGCTGAAAGGCACCTAGCGCCTGTCCTGCGAGAAACGCCCTCTCCTCACAGAAGGCAGGTTCTGGCTGCTCCCTTCCCATGGCAAACTCACCTGTCCCTTCCTTTGCAATGCGTCGTGCAGAGGGACTGACGCTGTGACACCCGTGTGACACATATTGAGAGCTGCCGCTTCAGCCGAGTGTTTCTCCTGGTGTTGCAGGTTATTATCAGCAAAGGAATGCTGAGAATTTAGGAGAAAAGGAGGAAAGAGAACACTAAGCACTGATAGTGAGCTAAATGAATTTTATTCACATGTGCAGTTTTACATGGTATGCCAGTTACCCAAATATTATGTACTGGTTTCTTTGCCCTTGAGTGCGACACTTTGAACTCATATATTTGTCCTCGTAGTGAGATTTCACATCACACCTGTCAGGATGGCTGTTATCAAAACATAAACCAGTGTTAGAGAGGATGTGAGGAGATTAGAACCCAGGCGCAGTTCGTGGGAACCTGAAATGGAACAGCTGCTATGGAAAACAGTATGGAGGGCCCTCAAAAATTACAAAACTAGCCGGGCGTGGTGGCGCACGCCTTTAACCCCAGCACTTGGGAGTCTGAGGTAGGAGGAGCGTTGTGGGTTCGAGGCCGGCTGGGGCTACAACGTGAGTGCAAGGCTGTCCTGAGCTACATAGTGCGACCCTGTCTCAAAAAACTAGGGCTGGGAGTTTGGCTCAATGGCTGAAGCACCTGTCTGGCAGGCACAAGTTTGTGAATTCAATCCCTGGTGCCAAAAAAAAAAAAAAAAAACGAAAAACAAAACAAACAAACAAAAGCCCCCCCTAGAACTCCTGCATGATCCAGCAATTCCGTTTCTGGGTCTTTATCCAGAAGAATCGAAATTAGGGTGTTGAAGCACTATTAGCACACTCATGCTCATTATGTTGCCACTGGGGAAACGTCCTCAGTGTCTTTGGACCCAGGAATGGATAAAACGTGTACATACATGCAGAGGAATAGTATTTATCCATCCTTTAAAGTGCAGGGACTCCTGCCATATGTGAGATGTGGAGGAGCCTGGAAGAAACAATGCTGAAAAAAAGAAGCCAGGCCCCCCAGAGCTCAGTGAATTTTTACACGCAGTAAGCATCCTCTTAGCCATCTCTGGTAACCGGCTCCCTGCATCTAGGGGGCCTTTTATGAGTGTGGTCTACCAAGAACTGGAAACTAGCTGTAGCGCCTCTTTACTGAGCATTTGTTCTGCACCAGCCTAGAATGAGCCCTTCCCGGACCTCGTCTAGGAGAGTCGTGCAGGTGGTCCTTCACTCCAGCTGGAGAGCAGGCTGGCGGCGTTTTTCTTTCCAGCCTTCTCAGTGGCCCAGCCGGTGAGTGTGGCAAGCTGTGTGCTGTGTGGCCGCAGGACACGTGACCTAGGTTCAGACCTCATACCCGACTCACTCTGGGCCTCCATTGTTCTCATTTGTACAAAGTGGGTAATAATAGCACAAAGAACAGAGATGCTTATGGGTTAGGACAGTTCCACACCTGCCAAGGACAGGGAACAGAGACTGTTAGACACCATGAGCAATTAAGAGACTGCTGCAATTCACCCTTTGGTGTGCCAGGCTTCAAAAAACCATGGCTTGGATGTTTTGGGGTTAAGGCTGGGGTATCTGGGTCTGTACTGAACACACACAGACTTCTTATTGTTATTATTCCCTAAACAGTAGAGTAGCAAAACTAGTTACTTAACACTGATATTGTACCTGGTATTTTAAGTCATTTAGGAATGGTTTACAGTATATGGGAGGATGTGCATAGATTATATGCCAACGCTGCATTTTGTATAAGGCACTTGAACATCCAGGGGCTTTGACATCTGCAGGAGATCCAGAAACCAATCCCAGGGATCTGTACTTTGCATTCTGTATTAAACAGAAGGGGGAATCTAGTTCGAGCTGGTCTTACAGTCTCTGTTCTCTGTACCTGGCATGTGTGGGGCTGTTCCATCCCATAAACCTCTCTGCTTTATGTGCTGTTATTACCCACTTTGTACAGATGTTGGTTGGAGTTGAATTGTGCCTCTTTTATTCCAAAGCCCAATTTCAGTTTACTGTGGACACGAGCAAAACTATCGTGGTGGTGTCAGAACTGGGCTACTGACGTGGCACCTTGGTTCTGCTGTCCACCGCCCTGCTTTGGGGCCTAGATGACAGGTCTCCGTCCCCGCAGGTCAGATGCAGAAAGTGGTTCTGCTCCGCATCTTCTCCTGCTGTTCTCCCTTGTGGCCGTCAGGGGGAGCCATTGAGCTATGTTGGCCAAATTCTAGATCAAAGGACCGCATGGTGCAATTTGAAATTTCCTACAGCAAAAACAAAAACTCAAAGACTAAAACCCAAGCTGCTAAGACTTTTGTCGTTATGACAAAACAACTCTTCAAAAACAAAACTGTTCCACTGCAGGAATGAGAAGACTTTAGAAATCAGGTTTATTGCAACCTGTGTTTCTTTTCCTCTTTTTTCTTTTTCTTTTTTTATTCGCAGACAGTTATAAAGCTACTTTAAAAAAATACAAAAAAGCCACCAACACACACACGCACCAACCCTGGAGACAGTAACAATGTCAGAGTCCTCAGCCGTAGCCTTGTCAGAAAAGGTGTTATAAAGCCCGTCTTTCCAGGGTATGATAAAACAAATGTTTTACTCTGGTTAATGCTAACAGAATCTAACTTGTCAGAGAGCATGAACACCTTGGAAATTAGTTAGGACCAATTTTTCCTTTACTTGTTTGCCATATCTGAGCTTCCAAACAGGTCAGCTTCCCTGAATACTTTCAACAGGAAAACCCAGCTATCCCAACACACAGTCTATGCTCAACGGGGTGCTGTCCTGTCCACATAATGACCCAGCCTAACCCTCTGCTGGCCTCTGCAGTCACCTCCCTGGGTCCTGTTTTGGGCTTAAAAGCATGGAAACTCCTGGAGAATTTTCAAAGGCTGATGCTATTGACCTTTGGTCTATGCACAGTGCACAATGGTGGTTGTCTCTTCTCTCAAGTATAGACAGAGTCACTCTACTCTAAAGAGCATGCTTTAGGGGTTGGAGTGTGGGACAGTGCACCAGTGCTTGCCTAGCTTGCACAAGGCCCTGGGTTAGGTGCCCAGGACTGCAAAAGGAGGGGCAGGAAAGGCTTAAGGGAGGAGGAGAAGGTGAAGGAGGGGCGGAGGAAGGTGTGAGAGGGAGGGAAGGGGGAGGGGAGGAGGGCACGGGTATGGAAATCATCTGGGAAACATTTTCAGACTGCCTGTGTGTGGAGGAATTTTTGAGCGAATTAGCCCATTTCAGCTTCCCACACAACCTCTTTGAGTGTCCCTGCTTTAGAGGCTGCAGAGGGGTAAGGTGACTCAAGTGTCACACATTCCCCTGGAGTGCCAATATTGAGGTTCTAGGTCTTTTGATCTAAGTCCAAGGGTCTTTAAATAGCCAGAGCTTTAACTTTTGATAGTGGTAGAAGCGACCGAAGACCAGATTCACTGGGGTGCATGGGTTGCCTTTCCTCCCATTTGCGGGGCTCTCGGAGATGGGGACGCAGTGCTGCTGAGAGAAGCTTTGATCTGCAGCCCTCGGCCAGCGGGAGACTCGTGCTCCCAAGTGCACCCTTATTCACAAGGTCCTCACTGAGGGAACCTGCTGAGACACAGCCCATGGGACACAGGTGCCAGCAGGCCCCTCAAGTCTCCCCGAGGTGCCCCATTCTGGGCTTAGCCTTCCTGGCCTTCACATTCATTGTTCATCTTCAGGCTTGAATTCTTCAGCTTCACTTTGTAAAAGGCAGATACCTCTGGAAAGAATGGCTATGGCTAGTCTCTTGTGTCTTGATGTGATCTAGCTTCTAACTTCTTTCTGCATGTGAAAACAAAACTAAGGAGTAAAAGGAGGAGGGTCAGAAGCAGAATGGATGGGGGACTGTCTTCCAGGTGATGTGGGGCAGACCTAAGCCAAGTGGATACTGAGACCCCGCAGGGAAATACAGGGCTCCCGGTGCCTGTATCAGTCCCAGCTCCCTCCCTGGGCTACTTGCAACATCATTCTCAGGCCCTGCAAGCACTTCCCTGGCACCTGTGTGGCTAACAGCACCTGCTGTTTTCTGCCATGCGTGTGAGTAGCCCTCGGTAGTGACTAAAAAACCAGGCTACTGTAGAAAACACCAAACTCTCTTCTTAGGGAGTCATTTATGAAAACAGCCTTAAAAGAAACTTTAAAGTAAAAAAAAAAACTAATAGTTTAGCTTATTAAAAAAGTCAACTATCTGCTTTTTTTTTAAATTAAGTTTATTGATGTAACATCTGCATTTTTTGAAATAAACAGATAGAGTTAATAGTTTGCAGGCCCTGGCTGGGGTTTTTCCTCTTTCTTTTGTTTCTAAGAGGTGTTTGTGCCTCCCCTTTCACAAGAAATTTCACACCTCCCTGTGAATTGGTCATAACCTTGAACGCTGAGCTAACTCTTATTTAGGCCGGAGGGAGCCCTTTTAGGATCTCTCCACAAATGCAGTCTCCAGGGTTTGAATCCTGGAGAAACTTCAGTCCACAAATCTGGCCGCTCCACCAGCAAGCCTGGTCCAGACAGAGTTCATGTCTGGAAAGGTCACAGAGTTTCCATGTGTTGGAGATTTCCGACGGTACCCAGTGCCACCCAGCAACCCCACACGTCCAGCCTGGCCTCAGGGCGCTGGCGTGTGTCTTTCCTGTGTAGAAGGCAGCTGGACTCTAACTTCCTTCAAGTGAGCCACACTCCTGACTTGCATGGCAGAGCAGACAGGGGCGTTGCAGTGTCAGGCGGCTCTTGTTTCTCTCTCTCTCTCTCTCTCTCTCTCTCTCTCACACACACACACACACACACACACACACACACACACACTGTCCCTGCTTCTCCCCTCAGTCTTTCAGCCAGGGTGGTCCTGATAAGAACTCTGCAGGGCAGAGAATTCTCCCCTGATGGCCTGCAGGCAGGGCTGGAGTTGTGGAAGGAGGTGAATAGGATCTGGAAAGTTATGGGGCAGCCTCCCCAGCATCGCTTCTCCCTCTTTCACTTTTCTTTCTTACTAGTCGGGACTTTCCTGGTTTGTCTTCTGCTCCTGTGGGTGATAAAGTCCCCTCTACTTCTTGCAACTTTTCCAGTAAGGGTGGAGGGCCGCACCTCCTTGGTGGGGGGGTATTCCTTGCAGGATGCCAGCGAGGCCTCCCCAGTTAGCAAGAGGCTAAATTGATCTCTTGCTCTCTAGGGCAAGCCCTGCACTCATCTGGCTGCTTCACAGAGTGTGGCTGGACGGGAGCCTCCAGTCCCAGGGTACCCAGGGAGTTGGAGCCCTGAGTCACTGTCACTGCGGCACTGGCAGCGCCAGCCTGGCTGGGGAGGGTGGGGCAGGCCTGGCACAGTCGGGGCCTTCTTTCTGCTCCTTCCTATGCATCTGCTGGACGGGAGCCTCGGCCACCAACCCCACCCTACTCAACACAATTCAAGGCTTCAGATTGCTCTTTCTTTTTTATTTTATTTAGTAACTCAGCTCAGCCCAGGAAACTCCAGCTTCCAATCCTTGAGTGTTTTGACTCAGGCACCGTAAACTGTCTGATTTCTTGGACAAACACAGTCTTGAGGAATTTTTCTCTTTACACAATGCCTGGGCTTTGTGAATGTCCTGACTCTCCATTCAGGTCTTGGTTTTTTTTTTTTTTTTTTCCTTCCTACAGACGTCAAACTACTTAAAATAAATATTCCCTTTGGTTTGGGGGCCCTTTCCTTTGGATTACTCACCTTTGTCTCTGGGTTTAGAAAGCAGCTGCAGGCGGAGATAGGGTTTAGAGCAATCAGTAGGGCTGTGAAACTCAGCTCATATGTTAGATTTCAGGGACTGGCGTTGACCTTCGGCTCTGAGGATTTCACTCTGGGGCCACAGGGTGCAGTGTGGCATCATTGCTACTCCGAGTGGCTGCCAAGGGTCCTCCTGTGGCGCCTTTCCCCTCTCCTGAGTCCAGCAGTCACTTGATTTTCCTTCCAGGAGAAAACCTGGTCACGTCCTCCTCAGTCAGGCAAAGTGGGCCTTCATCTAGGGCTGAACCCTCCGACCCTCAGGCCCTTTCCTGTCCCTTCCCCTGTGTGGGCCATGCTGCACCCCGCCCCAGGGTGAGGGCCCCACCTTCTGCCCAAGTGTTTTCTCCCTCCCGTGTTTTGTTAAAAGCCTGTTTTCAATGGGACTGGGTGAGGCCCATACAGAGAGAGCCTCTTCCTGCACGCGGCCTCTGTGACAGCACTTGTCAGCTACTGAGGCTGACAACTTCCCCTCCCTCCAACAGCAGCGAGCCCACTGCTATCAGTATTATTTCAATCCAGTGAGACACCTACCTACTCTTAATTCTTCTTTTTCTTCTCCCATTTCTCTGTCCTCCTCTTCCTTCTCCTTTTTGTAGCTAACAATGTGCTCTTCACAACCTCTCCTAGACCAGGTGTGGTGCATGGTAGTCTAAGAGAAAAGTTCTACCTGTTACTTTTTCCTTTCATTATTAGGTATCTGCAATACCTAAGCACAGCCCAGGTATTTTATCCTTGTGATCTCATTTAAACATCTTGTTTCAAACACTGTGTAAGTTAAATGTTATTACTCGTTTTCATACGAGAGAGATGGAGGCTTAGTGAGTTGAAATGCTTCGAGGTTACATCCTTAGCAGAGGTCCCTGACCCCATCCCGACTAAATGGGGCTCTCCAGGAGCCATTGCCTGAGGTGGGTCTCTGAGTGTGGGAGGGGCCTTGCTGTGGCTTCATCTTCTCAATGCAAGCTGGAGGTGGATGCCAGAGAGTGGGGCCCTCCCATGATGACCAAGGACAGCAGGTTCCTAAAAAACAGCCTGCAACTATTAGGCACTGTGAGAAAGTAAGATAATGAGGATTTTATACCATTCCCCACCCTGATTCACTATCCTGCTGTCAAAATTATGATGGTTTCCTTGTCAAAGGCATTTGTCCTTGGGGAGGCAGCTTCAATGAGCCTTAGTTGGTAGGAAAAACCATGGGTTTTGGGTCTTTAAACTGGGGGGCAAAAGCAAGCAGTTCTGGTGGACTTACGCACAGGAACGCTTAGGAGCTCTGTGGAGACCAGACCCCACAGACAGGACAGAGAGTGCACGCTGTGGGCTGGAGCAGGACAGGCCTGGCAGAGGGATGCTGGGGAAGGTTGCAGGTATGGGGCTTTGGTCACACAGTGGGCGTCACTTGCTGAGCGCCTCCTGCCCTCTGGCGTCCTGGCCTCTGTTCCTCTTCTTTCTTTCTTTCTTGGCTGGGATTCATCAGGCTCCTCATCAGTGCGTGGTTATTAACATACCTACTGTGTGCTGGACACTGGGGAGCAATACCACTGTAAGGCTTGGCTCTGCCTTTTAGAAGCTGAGGCCAGGAAAATACAGCCCCAGTCAAGTATCTCTTATCCAAAGCACAATGAGAAATATTTCAGAGTTTGGATTTTCTTGGGTTTTAGAATATTTGCACATACAAAAAGAAGTCTATGGAGACAGGACCCATGCCTAAACTAAAGTAAATTCATTTGTGCTTCATGTATACCTTCTATACACAGCCTGAAGATATTTATACATTATTTTTAATAATTTTGCATGGGGAACAGATTTTCATGGTGTGAAATTTTTTCTCCTGTGGCATCATGCTGCTGAACCAGGAGTTTCAGATTTTGGATGTTTGGATTAGGGATAATTAATTTGTGATAGATTTTTATATTGAGCCACCTGTTTTAATCACTTTTTATTGAATCCTTTACTATGTTTCAGGAGTAAGATGCGGAGAGACCGATGGGTAAACAAAGTGGCTGTGATTCAGGAAAAGGGAGCCTGGTGGGGTGTGTCCTGCTTTACGTGGTGTAGTCACAGAGCAAGGGTGTCCCTGATGCAGGACCAGAGCTGAGCTCATGACCCTCGTCACTGTGCATGCTTGTGATGCCACTGGCCTCATTATTGAGGTAGGACCTGCGGTGTAGCAGCTTGGTTCTAGTTACGGAAACATTCAGGCTAGAATTTTGAAACTGAGTCTTTCCTGGAGACCCACTGAAATTCAGTGGGAGTTAGGCAGCAGGACAGCCAGCTCCCACCAGCAGCGGTGTCTCACATGACTCTCCCTGGTTCTCTGTCGCCCATTTCAGCACTGGACTCTCTGTTTCCTGCTGAAAAGCAGCTGCCAAAGCTGGTCACCCTGAGAGTTCGCTGTATACACATCCCTCCCTTTTCAGATTCCAGAACCAGGTCTCTGCACCATTCCATCTCCTACATAATGGCCCACTAGACTGCGACACTTGCTTGGGGGAGCTGCCCTGTTTTAACAGGTCTGCACCAGTTATGCTGAAGTCTAGAAAGAACTGTTTCATTAAAGCTAGTTGGTGCCCAGAACACGTCTCTGAGCTTCTACTCACCTCTTTTCTTCAAAAACAGGAAGTAGTTTCAGGTCAGTATAGATCAGCTTCAGTACCCCGGGGTTGGGGTTTCACTAGAGATCAAGAACACTGGGTTAAAGCTTGGTGAGTTAGGTCCCTCTAGGTCCTGTCCATCTGTCCTTTTGTCCTTCCTGGCTTCGACACGTTTCTTTCTGTCTTGATTAAACTTCTTAGGGGAGATGTCTTAGTTACTTTTCTCTTATTGCTGAGACAAAATACCTGACACCCAAAGTTAAAGGGGAAAAGTTTTATTTAGCTCATAGTTTGTAGAGGTTTCAGTTTCACAGTTTGTAGAGGTTTCAGTCCATAATTGGCTGGCTCCAAGTCAAGGTATCGAGGCAGAGGGGCTTTGGTGAGAAATAGTTCACGGCAGTAGTTCATGGTTTTTGCTGAAAAGCAAACCAGCAAAAGAGAAGACAAGCCTCTTTCTGTCCCTTATAATGTATGCAGGTTACTGGCATTAGGGTCCTGCCAAACCAATCAGTGGACGGATTTAGTAATCGCACACACTTAACTCCAACATCGCATACTCTAGGTCTAGCTACCTCTGAAAAAGCCCCATCTATGACCCATGAGGCTTTGGGGGGACATCTAGACTCAAACCATAACAGGAGACCCACTCACCCAGGGGTTTCAAGAGCACATTCTGCAAGTGAGCCATTGTCTATGGTGGTTGAAACAAAGGGTACAACCTCAGGTTATGGAATTTTGTTTTTGTTTTTGTGCATGTAATGGGGTCTCATTCTATTGCTCAGGCTGACCCAGAACCCTCAGGCTGAAGCTATCCTCCTGCCTCAGCCTCCTGAGTAACTGGGTCTATAGGTGTGGACCACTGCACCTGGCTAGGAATCTTTTTTTTTTTTAAATGTAACTTGTTTAGATGCTATTGCATTAAAACCTAAGTATTACATTCATCTGTTTCATCATCAAGGGCAAAAACACCATAAAAATATCAGTTTGCTTATTTTCAGGAAAAATGATTTGGCTTCACCCTAAAATTTTGCTGTTCTGCAGGGATGAATGACGACACGGGCAAGAGGCTGCAGGTGGCTGGTGACCAGGGCAGGAAGCAAGGCCTCATGCAGATCCCAACTCTGTAGCATCTGACTGATGTGATTCCCATCCATCACAGTGTCCAGGCTGGGGCAGGGCTGAGTGCTCGCAGGGTGGAAGGATCAGCCTGCTGCAGGGAATGACTGGTGTAGCTCTTCTCCCTTGTCTGCTGTCCATGCCACGGTCCTTCCCTTCCTTCGCTTTTCCCAGTCTCTATTCACTCTGCTCTCTCCCCTCTTCTAAGTCTGAATTGTATTCTGTGTAGATAAGAACCTTTCTTCCTGGTAGACAGACTGAATAGTGACTAAGAAGTGCCCTTGATGAGATTTCCCTACTAACCCCACCCTGCTTCATCATCTGATGCCGAAAACTCTTACAAAACCAAAAGGAATCCAGAGATGAAATCAGTTGTGGGGGGCAAGGAAGAGTTTAAGCCAAGACTCAAGAAATACCCCAGGACAGCAGAAGGAGAGAACCAGGCAGGGTCACCTATCAGGGCTGCCACCCTGGTATCTGTGCTGCCTCCTCCTTAGCTTCCTTGCAGAGGAATCTGGGGGCCCTAAATATTCTGCCAGCTCTTTGCTGCCATCCTGTCTGTACTGAGACCATCTCTGGGCTTCCCAGTGTAAGCCTTCTTGGAAACAGGTGTGGCATTTCCATGAGTCAAGATCTCAGGATTCCCCAGGCTCTGCACAGCTTCGTTGCAAGAAGAAGGATGATGGCCTGGGTTCCGGGGCCCCCGCCATGGGAGAAGTTAAGAATGCTCACAGCTTTGCCCGGAGACATTCACTGAAGTCCTGTTTTAAGAGCCCACATCGCATCTGATGCAACATGAACCGACCACCAGCCTGCAAGACACATAGGTTCTCAGGCTCAGGGACCCTATGGGAAATTGCTATAGGGCCCCGTGGCCTGGGAAACTGGTCGAGAGGTTTTATAGAGTGACTAATATCCTACAGGGATCAGCCAGGTCCCTTGACTTGCAACAGGGTCAGTGGACCAATCCTCTCCAGTGGCACCCCTGGGACCACTCACATCCATCTGGAAGGAACTAGTTTGATTGATTCAGGGCTTCTTTCCCTTCCCTGCCTCTCACTGCGGCCATGTGATTTATGCATCATTTTATGTTTTCTGTTGGGAAACCCCAAAGCGTCTAAAGACACGCAGTGAGTCTCAAGCTGCAGTCAAAGGTGGCAGGGCTGGGGCAAAGGAGTTTCTGCAAAGAGGAGGAGATAGATGAAACAGGGACCCAGGAATCTGAGTCTCTAAGACTTAATATTGCAAGATCATTTTTTTTCTTTTACTACTATAGTACTGTAATGAATAATCCTGTCACTTTTGACTCCAGGTTCAGTCTAATTTACTTTTCCTCATTTGGAGTCACTGGGAACAGGGGACAGTCCATGTTTGGATGCCTGGCAGCTGTTCCCGAGCTGGGGGCTTTGACCCCACTGTCTGTGGTGCCGAGCATGGCCTCTGCTTGGCTTTTGCTGTCCACGGTGTGAAAAGAAGGATCTCAGAATCCCTTCTTCCTCTGAACTCCCAAAACGCTACGTGGCACACAGCCAGCCAGGGTCCTGGCAAGTGGCTGCAGCCCCAGGAGTCAGTTCTTTTTCTAAGTGGGGGACAGATGAAGGCTGGAGCTACAGAAAGCCAGAGAGACAGAGCAGTGAAATGCAGGTCCCCAAAGTCTGGATGACACAAAAATGATGTTAATTTCTAGCTTCTTGGCCATATGACTATTGAGCATTTGGAATTCTGTTTCTACCTATGGAAAATGTCAGTGTCTCTGAGGGTGTTGTATTTTTTATTGCATTCACAGTGATTGTCCCATAAATTGAGTCCTTGTTATTTTCTAGCATAATACTCTTATTTTATCCAGGTGAAACTGGAACCCAGGTGGGAGTCTCCCATAAAGGAAGAATTCAGTACATGTTCCTTGTGTAGAATTAAGTCATTTTGTTGAAGACTACAAGCCTAGGAGTCCAAGTCTCTGGGTCCCAATTTAGGACTTTTTAGAGTAGATGTCACCTCATTCCCCTGAACAGCTTCCTCTCTGTCTCAATCACAGAAACACCACAGGCACGATCCTTCTTTCCTGACACCAACTCTGCCGAGGCTGTGATGTGGACACAAGTGAGTTTAGTTCACTTTGCTTCCTGGGGGCCAGCAGAGCAGCTGGCTTCTCTGAATGAGGCCCCTGGGTTGCAGCAGCTGGAGGCTGGGCTGGGGGAAGAGAAGAAGAAAGGAGCCCAGGCGGAGAGGGGCAGGCTGGTAAACGCTCCCTGCAGGCTTGCCTGGAGGTTGATAAACCATCTTTGGATGTCGGGGAGCTGTCTGCCCCTGCTTCCTCGCAAAACCATGACTCAGGAATATTGTTCATATCCTCAGGATGACACAGGAGCTGAAAATAAACCCTGAAATGCGGCCTGAAGAGACCCTGGTGGGTGGAGGGGTGGAGGAGGAAAGAAGCTTGGCAGGGTTGAAAACCAGGGGCCTGGGGATGGAGGGGTTCCTGGGGAGGTGAAGGAGAGAAAGAAAGAGGGGTGCAGTTTGGACAGGAAGCACAGGAAAGGAGAGGGGGAGACGGAATTAGAACTTGAGTTGGAGAGGGAAAGAGGCAGTCCAGGGGAGAGAATTCAGGGGAGGAGAAGATGTCAACTATGCAGTCATGAAATTCACATTTAAATGACAAAATTGACTAGCTGGCTGCTATATGCCAGGTCATAGGCTTCTTCGTCCATAATGAAAAATTGTCTGCATAGGTGACCCTGGCCCATCATTCTCAGAGATGCCACCAGCGTTCTTTGTTATCAGCTCTTTGTTGGTGACCCCAGATCTTCATTCCTGACTCTGATCTCAGGTCCCAGGGTTGGTCCAATCTCTCTGTTGCTGGTACTGGTGACTTTCCAGTGTCACTACGAGGAGGCCTCAAGTTTGCAGGGCTGGGGTGAGGAATGAGGAGCAGGCTTGTGACACCCCTTGTTTAAAACCAGAGTATCAAAAAAAAAAAAAAAACCAGGACATCTTCTTAAAAATTTATCTTATGTGTTAGGTATCCTGTTTAGATCTTGTCTGGAAAAAGAACTTTGCTGCTTAAAAATTGTGGTGGCCATTGCCTTGGAGGATGGAAGTGTCTTTGGCAAAATTTAAAAGGTCTCAACTGAAATAGGCCCCCATATCTGTTTCCTGCTCTTTTCTTTTCCCCTTGCTTTGCCACTATGCCTGTCCTCCCACCCCCTCAGCCACAAGAGCATGGCTTCGGCCCGCACACGCTCTCCCTCCACTGCATGGAAACACCTCTTGGACTTGGTTTCCAACTGCTGACAGCTCCTTGGTCCCCTTTTGTGTGGGCTGAGGCCGCTGTGACATCTGACCAGGCCCCTCTCTCCTTCCCTACTTCGGGACCATGCAGAATTGTCCAAGCTGCTGTTTTGCCACCCACCTGTCACTTTGTCCAGTCCTTCACTCTACTCTCCTGCCCTCTCCTGTGACTCTTCTGACCCAGTGTCTCCTGGCCTTGAGCCCCAGGTTATCCCTCTGTCCCTCCTTTCAACTCGCTGTACCTGACCCACGGACACGCCCACCTGAAACAAACCCCGTGCTGCCGTCCTCTGGTTTTCTTTAAGCCCAGCCTACTCTGAAACCTGCCTGTCTTTACAGTCTTCAAGGCACAGCCTGGAGAGTGCTGCCTGCTCCTGCTGTCTGTGTCATCCATGCTAAAGGGGTGGCTCCAGGGTGTCAGCCGGACCGCGCCCTTTGGTTCCCTACTGCTCCCTTCCCTTCCCTGCCGCGCTTCTAAGGCACCATGGACCTCAGCCTGAGCGTCACTCCTTAGGGGATGCTACTCCAACTGCCCAGGCTGTGCCAGTGCCCCTGTCACATGCTTTCAAAGCATCCTAGGTTTTCCTTTCGCCGTGCTTATCACAGCCGAGACCCCATGGTTAGCTCCTTAACACAGGTCCCCTCCCTGGCCACACCCACCATTCTGATGGGACCCAGTTGTACTGCTTTCTTCCCTGTCCCTTGTATTACACTGAGTGTTGGTGTCTGGCTTTGAAGGGAATATAGATGCGTCGAAACCTATAGCGCACGGACTTTGGATTTGACTTGGGAATTAAGGGTCAGTTAATACTGATCCCAAGAATTTTGTCTTCCATACCCACTCTCGGAACCTGGACTTCACTTTTGGCTGTAACCTTCTTACTTCCTAGTGAGCCAAGGACCAGCTTGGAAAAGACGTTCCTGTCCCAATTCATTATCTCCTATTTCTTTTTTTTTAAATTTATTTAAGAGGAAAAAAAAGGCACATATAAGGAAGACAAAAAGCAAAAGAGACAAACAAACAACTAGAGTAAATGCACAAGAGTAACATTACAGGTTTACAAAACAAGATGGCTGAAACTTGACAATGGTTGCGACATTGCATATCGTTATCTTCAAAATGGTTGTTTACATTAACAGATATAGATATATAAAACTGATCCAATCATATGAGTATTAACTGTTCTTTTTCAATAACTGGTACATTCAGCAGTGTGTTCATTTTAGAGATCCCATTCAACCCAGCTATCCCACTTCTGGGCATTTTCTCAGAAGAAGTATCTCCTATTTCTTAACCCTCGTACAACCGCAGACAGACATAGACCGTGCCTCTGCCAACCCTGGGCATGTCGTCTTTAAGCCAGCTCAAGATGAAATAGGGACAGAGCTAGAGACAGAGCTGGAAACCAGGAGGGGAGAGAGGTGGTCTCCACCATGGGAGCTCAGAACTCAAGGAAATGGGGTGGGAGCCTAGAGAGATGCAGGAAATCAGTCATATCTGTCAACAGAGCCCGCCGTGAGCATCCATCTCTCCCTGCTTTGGCCCCAGGGAGCATCCCTGGGCAGCAGATACAGCTACTCCCTCCCCTTCCAGAGTTCACTGTCTAGTGAGGGAGTCAGACACAATGAGTTACAAATAGAGGCTCCAGTCAAGAAATGGGCAGCGGCATCCTGGGCTAGAAGACCGTGGAATCTCTGCCTGGGACCAGAAGGTTGAGGACAGGAATGCGGTGAGGTTCTCTGGCTCCTCTTGCTTCCTTCTCCAGTCATCTGGTGGTTCTGTCTCCCAGCAGCTTTTCTTTTTTGCTTCATCTCTTTTCTGCTCCTTTTTCCTCCTATCCCTGCTTTCTGTGTTCGGAGTCCTGTCCTTGCTGGCCCATGTCTGTCTTTGGTTCTCATCGCTCACGGCTTGTGATGACTTAGAGATTTGCCTCTTCATCACACTTGGCTGTTCCCAGTGAAAGCTCTGGGTCTCTCCCTGGATCATCAGACCTGGAGGATCGGAAGATACCTTACAGGGAAGCATGCTGGCCCCTGACTTGGCTCGTTCCCACTCTTCCTCTCTCCCTCTTTCACCACCACACCTCACCTTTCCCTCCTCTGTGTCCCTCCTGGCCTGTGGAGGGGCCTCTCTCATCTGCCCTGCAGGATACTGAGTGGACTGAAGACAGGAAAAGGAGTCCCCGACCTTGGGAAGCCCACCCTTCCCTGCACCCTTGTTCCAGTCTTCACCTTTCTGATGTGTGTCAAATTGATGTCTGACAGCCTTGTGGCTGTCGCTTCTTCTTTTCCTGCTTTGTTGCTGGCCTTCTTTATTTTGTCAGACTCATGGGAGGAGGAAGTAGACAAATCACTTTTCCCTTTCTGGGGATGGGAGAATGCTGCCAGGTAGGGAGATAATGAGATACTGTATCTTTGTTATATTTTCTTCTCCCTGTCCTTCTTGATATGAGGCATTTTAGGAAGAGGAACTTTGCATTTAATGCTTGAGTTTTTCTTCCCAGACATCAGGCAGCTTGGCTCGGTGGCCACCTGTGCTACTCAGCCAGCCCAGGGATGCTATGGAAATCACGTGGGCAGCCCGAGAAGCACAGCGTGGCCATTTACTAGGGAAAGCTGTTTCATCATTCTGAGCCCCACTTTCTCATTCATCAAATGGAGACAAAATAATAATTCTCAGATTGTTCATCCATGAAGACCAAATCTATCCTTTCAGTGTCTGACGCAGCCCTGGCGTGCCTGGTGCAGAATACCTACTTCAATTGTCATGCACGCCCTCAGCCAGGCCTGGAACCCGTGTCTGGGGATGCAGAGAAGCAGGTCGATCCCATCCCCTCTACCACATCTAGGGGGCCTAGGTTTGCACTGAGCACTGGGAGGGGTGACCTGGCCTCCTCCCCAGGAGCCCGTCACAGCTCAGGAACTGAGCCCGCTGTGCGGAGCATCTGGACACTCTTAGATCTCTGTCTGGGCCCTCCGCTCCCTTGTCAGATCACTTATCAGCAGCTGGCAGAGCAGGCCTTTGGCTTTCTTCTCTGGGGCCCAGCCCCGGGCCTTCCTCTCCATAAACACTGAGGAGAAGGGACGAGGCAGCTGCTCTGGACCCGCAGATGAAGTTTCCCTGCAGTATCTTTCCTTTCGCAGCCCCTCAGCACACAAACTGCTGTCTCGGTGCAAACTAGAGGCCTCCCATCTGGCCCCTGCTGCCCTGGGCTCCCCAGAGGCCAGTGTGAGCGGTGCAGAGGGCTCAGCAGGACCTTTCTAGGTCATGCAGGAGGAGTGCAGATGGAGGGCTGCCTCTCCCTCATTCCTACACCTTTCTTTTCAAAAGCTCCCCACCATAGACCTGCTTCCTGAGCTTAGACTCTTCAGCCCTGACCAGTGCCTGTATGAGTGCCCAAGAGACCCTCCTGGGAGACAGCACCCAGGCTTTGAAGCTTGGTCCCAGCAGAGACTGCGGCAGTTTTCAGGCTGGGGCCAGGAGGAGGATGCAACCAATAAGAGGAAATTCTTTAGGGGGTGAGTCTCTGGGGGTCGTGTGGGGTTGCCCTGAAATCAGCACGAGTGTCCAGGCTTTGCTTTACTTTTCTGCTCTGGCAGCAGGTGATGCTATCATTGTTCTCTTGTCGGGGTCTCAGGATGTTTCTCTCCTGCTCAGTTCTCTGCCTGCTTCTCCGTTGTCTGCCAAGGCCCTTCTGCCTGTTCCTTCTCCTCTTCCAACCCCTTCACTTCATAGCACTTTTGTCTCTGTTCTTTTTGCTTCGCTCCTCCTAAGGGAGCTCTGCCCAGTCCACGGCTTCAGAAAGCACCTCCAGCTCTAGCTCCCTCTGACTCCAAAAGAACACAGCAGACATCTCAAGACTCACATGGCCGCCATGGGATGCCAAGTCTCTGCCACACGGGCATCATTCCAGTCTCCTCCCACTCTGTGATTTTGCTTCCACTCTTCCAGTTCCTGAAGTGGAAATGCAGAGCCAGGCTTGACTTCTTTCTGCCACTTGAAACCCACATCCAAAGCTTCTCCAAGTCCTCTTGGCTCTGCTTTCCAACCCTAACACGTATCCGCCTGGGCTTGTCCCCTGTGTTACCACCCTCCCAACCTAGGCCACCTTCATGTCCACTTGGATTGGGCAGTGGCCTCTTGGTCAGTCGCCCCCAGCCATCCTTGTTTTTGCTTCTGAGACAGAGTGAGAGCAGACAATCATGCTTCTCTTCCTCCTCCGCCTTCTTCAAATCTTCTCTCAAATGTCCTCTCCTAGTGTAGCCTGACCTAGTGACAGGGCAACCCTGGATCCATGCCTTTCTTCCCAGCCCACCCATCTCTGTACCCCTGTCCTCTCTCCCCATTGTACTTTCTTTCTTGCCCTTTGTTTCTGTCTCTCTTTCCTCACCAGGCTGCAAGTCCCATTGTCCTCAAGAATCTGGTGACAAGTGACAGCTGCTCAATGCTGAGCACTGCATTGCGGCCTTTACTTCTCATCCTCAGGCTGTGGCCTGAATGCCATCACTCCCTTGGGGACCACCCCAGACAGAGCAGGGGCCAGCATCCCTCCTTCCTGCTGCCTTCCAACTCTAGGATGGGATTTGCCCACAGACTCACAGGTCTGCCCTCCCCCACCCCGCCCTGCAACCCCACCTCCAGGTGTCATCTCCCGGGCACCTGTGTAGCACAGGGAGCAGGTCTAAGTAAGTGTTGGTTGGTTGGATCAATGGGACACCCTTCTGGTCTCCTGTCTTACTTAATGCTTGCAGCCATCCTATGAAATGCATTTTATTAAAATATCTGCCTTTTGTTGCTGTTGAAAGAATTTGGGGGCTCAGAGAGGTTGAATAACTTGCCCAAAGACACAGAGCTAGAAAGGGAGCAAACTTGGAGCTCAGGTCTGTCTGATTGAGTGTGAGTGAGTGTGAGTGAGTGTGAGTGAGTGTGAGTGTGTCCACATGCACTGTGTTCTTTCTCTAGCATCATTCTGTGCAGGCAGCTGCCTCCCCTCTCCAGGGGTCTTTCCATGGCTGCCTGCTAGACCTAAGCCTGATCATCTTAAATTCTACCATGAAAGATTCCTTTGGCCCTTTTACTGCTATGATACCTGCTCTGGAGACCCCACTGCCTCATGAAATCTCAGGTTGCCTGTTGCCCTCTCATCCCTTTAACATTACTTGCTTCCAAAGGATCAAAAGCCTAAAGTCCCTGCCCTCAATCACAGAGCAGCTGGCCTGGAATGGATTGGGTTATTGTGTGGTATGTGTAGCCACCCAAGC